>JAJOOR010007164.1:0-34949 GCA_036250505.1 Solanum acaule | reverse complement strand
TTGCAGGTCAGTTGACTCTCACCCTTGAGTAGTCGACTCGAAGAAAATTTCAATTCACCCCCCCCCCCCCCTCTTGACTTTCAACAAGATCCAAGTTCTATATCTCTATAGGAATCTCATCCCTAGAATACCTCTCCTTATAGCTGCATTCAACCCATAGCCCATATCAAGAACACCTAATACATCATGCATTTGTCCACATGTTACCAACACAACATTCAAGCCTAGTACTATAACCACTCCATGAAATCCTACTAATCAATCCTTATAAGAATTCCTTATTTTCTTGTCACTTCTACCAACTGAACTTTTATGTATTACTATCAAGAACTGACTTATTACTCGTTGTAAAACCTTATCTCCTTTTTTTTCTCCGCATTTGTAACCTTAGATGGGATAAACACACCATCACTATGACAATAAGAAAATAGCAATCCTTTTCTCTGTTATCACATAACTACTATCAATTACACCACTCTCAAAACTAAAAAGGATCACTGAAAGAGCTTTAGGGCGAAAGATCATAAGCACGATTCATTTGAGAGTTCTGATATAAGAATTTGCATGACATAACATTATTTTGGTAGCCATTAAGATCAAATCATGAATTTGCGATATTGAGCGTACTATGAGACATAAGTGTGTATATGAATATACTCATATCATGAGGCTGATATCCATAACTTTATAGAGTAAGATTGAGATCAACGGCTGAAGTCTTTGCCCCTCATTCTAAAAAATGAGCATAGATGTGAATCTCTCTTAAGTGTATGAGCATAGGCCAGGAACACAATTATGATATAAGAAACATCATCATGATGTTGAAATAACTGAACTTTGAGGAATACGCTAGAGTATGAATGGATTTATGTACCTCTACAACTCTTTCAGAAGACATAACTATCTCATTCTCAACACTTAACTTGATTTCTCATCTTATCATCTCCTCCTTAGGTCTAAAATTGACACTTGAAAACAATGGACATATTCCCTCATCTCTAAACTGGTCTACATTCCCTTTAATACTCTGAAAGGCTAATCTCGTGGCTATGAAACTCTCCATAAGCAGGTACTAAGACTCTTTCCAGGACCTCTTTCTAAGATGCTTCTATTAACTTGTTCTCATTGGCTTATAAAGTCGTCTCATTTAACTCTTAAGGAGAAAAAAATAATGCTTACCTCAGCCTATTCCACATTGACAGCTTAAATATACTATCTAGGCGCACATGAAAAATCATTAACTTAATTGGAACATCGTCAATCTCGATACACCTCTTAATTCTCTTGTTGCTCTTACGACTTAGCCACACTTCACTACCCTTCTTTAAAAGTTAAGATCTCTCACTTGTACCACTCATATTTATTGCAGCTAACATCTCAATTCCTCACCTACTCTATATCAAGTCTACTAGATTAGATCTCAAGACTATCATCATCACCCTTATGTTATCATTATTTTGATTACAACACTCATATCAAATTCAAGCTTAATGTTTATTACTAATCCAGATATCAATATAACTTCTCACATACTATAATAATTTATGAATACTAGATGAAATTAAGAAACACTTGCCCACTAAGATCTCATGACAAGTAGTCAATCTTTACCTCTCAGTCTTCAGACTTACAATTTATCGTCACACTTCCTTTCACAACTTAAGTGTTATTTACTCATTCACTATACATCATTGTCTAATTAGTTCTATAACCCTTTGAATATTATGGGCTTTCCCTTAAAGATCATAAGTCTAGCTTAGAGCTATCACCTTATGAATACTCATACTCTTCTATTCAACACCTACACTTGGTCATTACTAACACAATGACACATCATTATAACCTCCTTTCTAGTTAAAGTATACTCTAACTCATCCTAACTAGTAACTACTCCTCTACATTATATCATGAACTCTATACAAAATTATTATTTCTTAGTCTATCCATAAAGGAAAACTCCTCATTAATAACGTATTGGGTGCATGACTATAGTAACATAGCTTGCCTCATGACTATCTCCATTTCTTAGATTATTGAACCTCTGCATGCATTTTTCTAACTTTGGGCACTCTTACTACTACTGCTTATAATTTCATAACTCATACTATCTTTTTAGGTGAAAATACTACCCAAGCTCCAAAACACACTTTCGTATAAGGGTCTCAACTGAAACAAGGTTTAGAGAAAAGAGACTGAGAATACATCTCATTTTTAGCTCGAATGCACGATTCATATGAATAAGAGTGCATTCTTTTGAATCTCAACACTTAAGCTCACTCATGGGCTTTTCTTAAGCCCATCTGTAGTCTCATGACTTTCTTAATACTTTTGCTGAGAGTAACTCATCGATAATGAACTGACTTTGATTTTCAACTACCTTGAGTATGGGGGATAGTCGAATGAATCTGAGAAACGCACGAGTTTTGAATAAGTTCCTTATGACATTGCTCTACTGCACAATTTAGAGTATGAAAGAAGGGAAACTTTTTCTAAATGCTATAGTCTATCATTTATAGAAGTGGAGACCTCACAATCATAAATAAGATCTTACTTGACACGACTTCATAGGCACCTTAGGACACTTGAACTCTGTGCTCTGATATCAAGTTTGTCACGCCCTGAGCCTACACCCTAGACATGACCGACACTCGAGAACCATTGTTGGTCTCCAAGCGAACCCTCATCCTAACTGACTACAAGTGAAAGATTAACTCAAACATACATAAGCATCAAATTTAAAGAAATATTTTAAAACAGTGTAATAAATCTCAAAACTATGCTGAATATACTGAGTATAAAACATTAGTTTTAAATAAAACATTTGAAACTGAAAAACTCTCTAAAACTGTTTATCTATGAAACCTCTACCGTACAACATGAGTTTTGGGATAAGACCAACGACTCCACAAAAGAACTACTACTAACAACTCATAAAACTGAAGTCCTTTGAAAGAAATGAGGTCTTACTCAAAAGCTGGTGAGCAAACGAAGTGATCTTAACGGACTCTTATTGAGGATCTTAAAAACCTGTATCTGCATCATTAAAATATGTAGGTCGAATGACATCAGTACATTAAATGTACAAGTATGTAATATAACTGAATAACAAATAACTGAATGAAAGGACTGCATAGATATATATATATATATACACTCAACTGAATGTAAAGAAATAAAGAAGTTTAATCATTTAAACTTTTACAAAATACTTTCTCATCTCTGAACTCAACATAATAAGTGATATATAAAAATACACTTTAACTCTATTGGGAGAATCTCTAACCGATAACTATCACTCTGAGCTACGTTATGATACAATGTCTCGCTCACATTGCCAGAACTGTCTTATACCTTGCCGAGGTATATAACATCTCAACTAAGTGAATCTACTAAGCTATGCTTAAAAACAATAAGAAATTATCTAAAAAGTATGATCATTTACCTATGTTAACATACATGGTTTATGAGAATTTTGAGTTGTTTAAACTCATCACATATCGATGTTCAATACTACTCTCAATAATATATATAACTCATCCTCATATGTTTAAAAAACATAACTCTTCCTCTTGTTTGAGATAATTGATCAAACTACCCTCTTAAAAGAAGTAGCTCTCTTGAAATATTTTTTGAACTCATAACTTATTTAGATATCTCAGTTTCTTTTTTATCAATGTAAAAATTGATGTTAACATCCCTTTGAGAGGACACAACGTTGCGATGACTCAATTAAGAAATAGTTAATCAATTTAAAAATAGAATTGAAAGAATTTTAAAAAGGGGTAAAAGAGAGTCGCCACTTAATTTTAGAAAAACTAGAAAACCAATTAATTAACTTAAAAGAATGTCTAAGAAACCAATTGATTCTAGATAAGAGGTTCAATTTATTCTGAAGGGAAGGTGTTAGGCATCCTTCGAAATTCACAATTGTAAAACCGACTAAATTCAATTTTTTCAAATTGAGGAGAAGATAAAAATAATATACAAGTATAATAAACATGCGATATACACAAATAATAAAATAAAATAATAAAATAAGAAACGACCTAAGTATGCCTAACGTCAATATATACAAAATAATGAATAAAAAATATAACTCGAACTTCATTCAAATAGCTTCAATGAGAAGCAACTATGTGTACCTGTAAAAACACTTAGTAAAAGTGTTAGTAATAAATAAATATGAATAAAAATGAATAAATCAAATAATAATTTAAAAATAAAAACTCATATTATTAACATGGAGACTTTGGAAATTGACGGTAATTTCTTCATCGGCCATTTTAACAAACAAAAATATGAACTTAAACTAAATTTTCGTCTTTTAACATTGTGGAGGCCTCCAAAATCGACGGAAAGATTTTCTCATTGGTCATTTTAACATTAAACTAGTCAATATCATAATAAGGTTAACAACAAAAAACCACAAAAAACTCATTTAAACAAGAGCAACTAAGTAACTTATAGAAAAATAAACCAAAACTATCCAGATTAGTCCACTAATAACATCAATGATATAACAAATGGAATTATTAACAAATACCAAAGAAAAAATATTAGGAGTAACAAAAATAGTGAGTAAATGATGTAACAATTCAACTTTAAGCATAAAAATAACTTGAGAAAATTCAATAATGCACAGGGATAATTTTATAATAGAGAATATCAACTAAAAATTAAAATGTAACGATAGTTAGGGAAATAAATAAACACATAATTGAATTAAACTTATAACAAATTTAAAATATTCAAAAATAACAAGTCAAAACAAAATGAAATACAACTGTACATTCAATGTAAATGATAACAAAATGGTCAACTTCAGTGCAAAATTAAACATAGTAATTAAATGTAACAATATTAATTTCAAACTAAGCAACGAGCAAACCAAAATAGAGCCATAGAAAAATAATCTACAATCAATCCTAAAGAGGGCAACAAAAATAGAGATCAATGAATAACAAAACAGAGGAAGTATTAACAAAAATATTAAGCGGATATGAACCAAACAAAACAAATGAAAAAATTTACCGGAGAACCATGAATCCGGCCAGATTTGAAGTTCACTAGTGATTGGGGCTTTCAATTTGTCATAGCTCATCGAAGCTTAGGCTCACCGGAGCTTGAAGCTGTTGTTATTGGTGTTTCCTCGTGGAGCTGTTTGAGTTGAATCTGGGTGGAGCTGGAAAGGGGTCTTTTGGGTTGCTCTCGGTGGCTCGCCGGAGCGAGGAAGAGGAGAAATGAAACGGTGGTGGGCTGGTTCGCTGTTGTGTTTGCGGTGGTTTTGGTTGTAGCCTGAAATGGCAACGGAAAACAGAGAAGTTTGGCTGTTTCGAGACTGGTTCTGGGTGATTTAGGGTGACGGTTTGCTGGTGGGTTTGGGTCAGAGAAGAAAGGGAAAATGGAGAGAAATGGGGGTCGTTTGGGTCTGGTTTGGAGGTTGTTTGTGAGCTGTTGTTCTGGTTGTGTGAGCTGCTGGTGGAGCTTCGGCGGTGGCTAGTTTGGATCGGCTGTTTTGGAAGATGAAAGAGGAAGAATGGCGTTGTTGTTTGCTGCTGGAAAAGGGAGAAAAACAACGAGAAAGGAAAGGCTGCGGGTCTGGTTGTTTGAGATGGAAAATGGAGCTGCTTATTGCCAAAACGCATGGCTGTTGGTCGAAAAAATGGTAGTTTCCACTGGAAAAAGGGGAAAACAAAAGGGGTTTTTGGTGATGGACTCGCCAGATTTCGACGGAACTCTAGTGAACTAGTCATTGGAAAATAATGACCAGTAAAAGAATAAAAAATCTGAAAATTATCCCTAAATTTGAGAGAAGACCCAAAATAGTCTCTCATCTTTGAATTAAGATTCAAATTCATCATTGAGTTTCCACATGAAGCACTAATAGTCTATCATGTTTACAATATTGGTGCATTTTTTGTCCTTTCCTAAACTTTTGCCTATTTTTAATATTAATTTTGTTCATAGTTTTATGTAAGGAATGTCCCATCGTTTTATTATATATTTAGTAGAAATAATAACTCTATGTGAGAGAAGGTGAGAAGAAGAATACCTTGTTCTGTTCAATATAAATATTACTGTAGTTAAACTAAGAACATTTTAACGTATAACATTGCAAGAAAAGAAAAAATTGTACTACTGCACGTGAAATCATCGTGATGAACCTCTCGACTTTACCTGCAATATGATTTCTACTAAATAAACCAAGATATTTTTCTTCTCACAATCTCTCACATGGAGTTATTATTTCTACTAAATATATAAAATGACGATTAAACATTTCATACATAAATTATGAATAAAATCAATGTTAAAAAACATTAGGCAAAATTTTGAAGGAGGACCAAAAGTGCACCAATATTGCAAACATGAGGGACTATTAATGCTCCATGTAAAAATTCAAGGATGACTTTGAGTGTTAACACAAAGATGAGGGACCATTTTGGGCCTTCTCTCCCTAAATTCTTATCTACCACCCCTTAATTTAATGAACAAACTATTCTTTAAATAGGAAATTGAAAATCATCAATAGTACAATACCACTATCTTAAAATCGTGGGCCAAAATAATCGGTTAATAAAATATTTGTGTATGAGATCTTATCTATATCAGAATGAATTTCTGGATTGTGCAAAATATCAAAATAAATATTAAGAAATCTAACAGATAAAATGAATATGAAAGAAAAAAAATGTAACGAACATAACCAATGACATGTTAAAAATGCAATTTAACAGAAATAATAATTTTATAAAAAAAAAATGAATGAATAGTTGAACGTATTCAATCAGCTGTGACAAAATAATATAAACAGAATTAATCGATAAAAATCCTAATACTTTGAAAATAAGGATAATTATCAACAAATTGCATTAAAATGTCAAAACATGTATTTAGAACTATTTAAAAAATAAAATCCTTAAAAAATATTAACTTTAGAAATGTCAGACCAAAATTTGGTGTCAACAATTGATACATCTGGAATACATAGTCCTTTATACTCTTACTCAATTCATACTTGAAAACTCTTTCTCAAAAACATATCAAAATCATATTTTAATATGATCATTGATGACTCGGGAAGTCATACTGCATAAACATCGATGGTATATCTAGATACCATACTGCTCATATATTGATGGCATACTCGATTGTCATACTAATATGTTTTCGAAACTCTTTTCTCAAAACTCATCTTTACTTTCTCAAAACTCAGTTTAAGAACTCAAGTGTTGGCTTTAAAAAGCTTTTCAAATTTATAACTCAAATCATAGGGTTCATATGGAATTATGGACATGAACGACTCAACTCAGGGATCTTAATAGCAATAAGGAAACTCAGTACTCAAAACTCAAGGACACAAGAACTCGAAACTCATAACTCAACGATATTTTTCCTCTAAAAATTACTCAATTTATATGGTTCATGCTAAAATATAGACATGAACGAATCAACTCAAGAATTTTAATGCATAACATATAGCAATTAAAAAAAATCAGGAATAGAATTTCAAAAAGAAACAGGAACTCAAGAACTCAAATCAACTTATCTCAAGAATACTCAAATCTAGGGATAGAATCCTAGATTACTCTTTCACTAATTTGAAAGTAAATGCATGACATGAGGACGAACTAGTCCAACACTATGATAGTCTTACATATAGAACAAGATTCTTGAAGAATCTTGAAAAAGAACTTGATTAAAAGCCTTGAAACCTTAGCTTGAAGGAGAATAATCAAGAAAACCTTTCTTGAGATTCTTGAATTAGTATCTTGAAATATCTATGGCCAAAAATTATGATTTTCATTAGTGATTTATAATTGTATGGAGGAATTTGAGTTGGAAAGAATGAAATTCTTAGAGAAAGACTTACCTTGAAGAAGAATCTTGAAAAAGATTGAAAGAATCTTGAATTGAGTCTTCTACTTTGATTTTTCCTTAGGGTTTGAGAGAAAAGAGAATGATGGATTAAGAGATGAAAATCTGATTGTTTTGGGTCTTTAATTAGCCAAAAAATTCACTTAGGGTTTTCTTAGAGGTAAAAAGACAAAAAATGACCTTTTTTTTAATGTTTTCCCGTCGGCTAATTCGTTACTACATTGTATCAGGTTACTAAAATGGTCATAACTTTTTACTCAAAACTCAGATTGTTGCAAAATTGGTGGCGTTGAAAAGAAAATTCAAATACCTTTAATTTGATAGTTTATGGGTCACGTAAATCTTTATATTTTAAGAGATATGGTTGTTTAAAGTTGACCCAAGTAAAATTTTACATCAAAACTTAATCAATAAGGAAAATTTCAACTCAACTTTGTGCTAGGAGTTTTTTTAGTGACCTTAATTGATATCAAAAATCATTCCACACTAAGAAATTTCCTTAGGGTTTTGCCTTGGTAAAATGGTCATAACTTTTTACTCCGACCATGAAATGAGGCAAACTTGGTGTCATTGGAAAGAGGATTCAAAGACCTTTAATTTGGTAGGTCATAGGCCACATAATTCATTATGTTCTAGGAAATATGATTGTTTGAAGTTGACCTGAGTAGAATCTTATGTCAAAACTTAATCGGAAATGAAGATTTCAACTCAACTTTGTGCTAGGGGGTTCTTGTGACCTTAAGTCATATCCAAATCCATCCGAACACCAAAGAAATGACCTTTACACATGTGAGTAATTAACTTATGGATCACCCGATTCATTTTTACAAGAAATTAAAGAATGATTCGGGTCTTAGTTAGAAATTTTTGGGGTATTACAAGTAGCAATTTCTAAGTCTCAGAACTACATGTCATCGTAGGTTTATACAGATCACCCATTAGACTAGGACTGACTCCTTAGTCCTTTATGGACATTATCATAGTGATACCACATTAGCTCATGTTAGTATCTTACCTGACAAGATATATTGGGCCATTTTGATGGGGATTATACATTGACTCCATGTCTAGATCAAATGATTATATGTTATTGATTTATTGCTATTGAGTTATTAGGTTAACAAATTTTTAAAGTTTTATTAGAAAAAATTATCGACTTATCAGTTCAGTTTTATTTTTTTAATATTGGCTTACTAGGTAAACTGATAACCCATTAAGACGGTAGTAATTTACTATTTTACCTCAACATAAATATTAAATATCAATCTCAGTACCTTACTAGTTACTGTCTTTGGCCTTTAGTCTTCAATATATACTTCACACGGCCGTTGAGTTTACAACTTTTAGTTATTACTATTTCTATTTTATGAGCGTTCTGTAAAGTTATATTATTGTATTATCGCGTCAAATTGTTGGAGAAGTCATACATTTATTTTATAAGCAGTTTCTTATTGGTTAAACCGAAAATCAAACCGTTAAGGACCAAAACCGATAAATCAAAAACTGCAAAAAAATATTTTATTGGTTTGGCTATTTTAAAGTCGAAAACTGTTAAACCAAATCGATAATAACAAAATCGAACTGAATCGACTTAAGCACACCCCTACTCAAGATTGCAGGAACCCCTATTTATGAAAGGCCGCAGACAAGAGCTAGGAATATTAATCTTCGTCAAATCCAGACCTGTACCTAAATTATTTGAAGTTGTTGCGCTATAGTGGAATATGTCACAAGTATATCTCTTTTCTAGGCATAAGAAGACCTGGTTCACTTTAAGATTGCAAGTAACATATGCTTACAATCCGAGCAACTCTCTTTTATTTTTCGGAGAGTATCAAAACCTTTTTTGCAAAAGAAAAAAAAGAGAGATATAAATAACGTAACTAATAACTTAAACTGGTGATTTATTGGCGTTTGGTAAAACGAAAGTAGCGTATTTTCATGATCACAAGCATCAATAATAAAATGTTGATGCTGACATGCTATTTCTTAATGGACATAACAATTATATATATTAAATTAACAAGTTCCATTTGCTCCTGAATATGAACATTTTAATGAAGTGATGTCTTGATATTGACAAGAAACTAACTTCCCTTCAACTTAACAAGCACATTTATATATTCCCTCAATCACAATATGTATGTGCTTGAGTAACTTCTCTATATATATATAGATATAAATATTAATCATTGAAACTATTTCTTTTCATTAAGAAATTTAAAAATAAAACGAAATAAGTCTTATTATACTATCTACGAGCTTGATAAAAATTAACTTTCCCAGTGATCATGCACTAAGCAATTATGGCATGATATTTGTCTTCACCTATGGTTTATAACTTAAAGCATAACTATTTAATTTATATCTTTATCAAAAAAATTGAAGGTAAATTCTATGACACTTTTTGTTCGTCAGTTTGTCTAATTTTCTAAATTAAATAGGAATAAATTAATTTCTTCTTAAACTTAAAATTCAGATATTCGAATTTTTTTTAAAAATTTTTATATAAAAATGTAATTTTTTTAGTATTAATGAAATAATAATTATAACATATTTACTAATAAACACCCTACTCAATCTTAATTTGCCCTATCTTTCTAATATATAAACGTGCCCTTAACTTTGGCTTTAACTGGTATTTATGCTTTTCAACTTTAGGTATACACAAGTAACACTTAAACTTGTATAAAATTGAATAAATAGACATTAATTTCGTCTTATGTGGTGTCCTACATGACAATTTTGTATCATATGTGACAGCCTATCTGTATTATACGACACATGTGTCTATTTATTTAATTTTATACAAACGTCAATAATTATTTATGCGCAACAGAAATTGAAGGATATAAGTTAAGTTAAAAAGGACATATTGCCTTCATATGTCATTGAGGGAGTTTAGTGTGATGATTGAGTAAATCCTATATATGAAGTGAATCCTCGTACATCAGCCAGAGAGGGCCACAACTAGTTATGAACAAAAAGGAATTCTTGGCCACTTGATTAATTATATTATTACTGGGGTCTTATTATTAGTCAGTTTGTATATATTAAAAAGTAGTAGTATACTCTGGACCAACTTTTTATTGTATTTCTTGCCTTTTAAGCACTCTTTTGTACCCCTCCCTACCCCCAAATCTCACACTAATATTTCTTCATTCTTCTTCCTCCAATCCAAACACTTCCTTCCTCTCTTCTTTCCCTTTTTCCTCTCTGCTTAAATCTACTTTAGCTTTAGCTCCGTATACAGATAGTATGCCTGAATGTCAAGAGAAAGGTATTCATCAACCACCTTATGCTTTTTTAACACACAAAAAAAAAAGTCCATTTAATTTCTTCTACAAGAATCGCGTAGATGTATGTTTTTAGTACTAAAGCATTGATGAATTTGTTAACGAAATACTTGTAGTTTTTAACTTCTTTACATAATATTGATGTCAGGGAGCGATATGAGGAGATAGGTAAAAAAATAAAGAGGGAAGCAGATGAGTACTCGCAGATGGGAAGAAGATATATGTTGGTGCCTCCAGGAAACACAACCTTAAATACTGTAACGCCTTGTGCTGCCTGTAAGCTTTTGAGACGTCGTTGTGCTCAAGAATGTCCATTTTCTCCATATTTTTCCCCTCATGAACCTCAAAAGTTTGCTTCTGTTCACAAGGTTTTTGGTGCTAGTAATGTTTCCAAGATGCTAATGGTAAGTATAGTACCACCAATTCATGATGTTATTTAAACCGTTAAAAAAAAAAAGAAATCTTATGTTTATTTAATAATTATATATTCAGGAAGTACCTGAGAACCAAAGAGCAGATACAGCTAATAGCTTAGTTTATGAAGCAAATGTAAGGTTAAGAGATCCCGTGTACGGGTGCATGGGAGCGATTTCTTCTCTACAACAGCAAGTTCAAGCATTACAAGTGGAGCTGAATGTTATTAGAGCGGAGATAATAAAGTACAACACTACTACTACTACTACACTCATTCCGTCTTCTCATATCACATCATTGCTTTCTTCTGGAGCTGTATCCATCGCCACACCATTAACAATTCTACCTTCAACCATATCTTCTACTCATGATGCAAACATGTACACTCAACCATCTACAACCACCACTGAATTTACCAACATATCCAGTGAGAATAATATATCCTATTTTGGCTAAATTTGTTTATTATTCATAATGCAAAATTAAGAATCAAATTAAGTACAATAAGCAATAAGAGATTATCATACCCATGTTATGTTACAATTATTTTCCTTTTTAATCACTACTATAAAGAAAGTGAAAGATTACATTCATCTTTTATGTCATTTTTGTGTTTGTTTCTTAATTTCTTTCTTAATGGTTATATTAATTCTACTGACAGTGAGTTTTCCTAGCATGCACCATTCATTAGCACATATAATTAAGTCATAACATCCTCTAGTATCTCTGATAACATTTTTATTACACTAGGAAAAGTGAAGGACAAATATAATTGAACCCCTACCTATTGTGTATTAATACCACTAGACTGTAAGACTTGGCTTCCTCTTCAACATTCATATAACTATAAATATTTTTCGTTTAATTCATGCTCTTTTTTTCTAGTATGGGAGTTAACCCCATGATAGTCACACAAAGTTAAAGTAAGAATGTCTAGTTGTTCCAGAGCTACTAGAGAGAGATTCTTTGATCAGAAATAATTCGATTCAGATGGAGGATATTTATCCAGAAGTTTTCGCAACTCAAAATCCTTACAATTTTCCTTTTATATAAATGTACGTCAAAAATTAGTTGATCTTGTTATTAAATGATGTTCATTACTTTTTCTTGGTTTAGAATAATATTTGCAATTTTAAGATATATAGTCATTGAAGAAAATTGTATATATAATGGTATATATAGGTACATATATAGGAATCTATTAATCAAGCTTGTTTTGACATTTTAAGGTGCTTTCTCATCTAATCTAAATTATATGTTGAAGATTTGAAAGGGAAAAAAACTGATTAGTAACAGTAACAATGATCATAAGGTGTGTTAATTAATTGAGTTTTAGAAAAGTTAAAAGTAAATAAATACGAAAATGTAGTTGAATTGTTAGCTGGTCAGTAGTCCTGCCAGCTAATTTTGTCTTTTGTATAATTTAGGTGTTCCTTGGCGTGTGGAGTTCAATATGCATTAAGAGGAAGGCGAAGGAACCCTTTAATAATAATGTAAACAAACTTATAGGGAACTTCATTCCCTTCACTCTCTTTTAATTTATTTTTTTATTTTATTTTTTAAAATTGGGGGTAGGAGAAGGGGAAGGGGTATCAGGATTACAATGTGGGGAACCGAACCCTCATCAATAAAGTGTGAGTTCAGGTAGTCAACCAACTCAGTTACTAAGACTCCCGCTCTTTTAATTTATTATATTCTCTTCCAAAAGAAAAAAAAAGTTTGTGGTGGGGGAGGCTTCTTCATGAACTCACCATATTACAAATGTAATACAAAGACGAAATTCAATGTCTCACTCATCTAAGTCTCTTTCAAGAGTGTATAAAACCAATGCAGAGAATTGATGGAATTTGGTCTAAGGTCATGGTTGCTTAAGATGTTGGCATTTTACTTGTCTTTACATTCATTTCCCCATTGAAAAATAATTCTTAATTTATAGCTTTACTTCTCCCAAAGTCTCATCTTTAGTGACTCTTATGAGGCAAGTTGTGGAAGGAAACTGCTTTGAAACATTCCATCACCATTTTTTAAAACAACAAAAGCAAATGGTCAAGTACGCCAAGTTAATCCCCTCCCCACGTGAAGTTACTTTAATTTATTAAGCTACAATTTATGGCTAAAATGTATGATCAACCTTAATATCTACTCAAGCTTTTGCAAAAATCTAGTAAAGCATGTTCTCTTATGCAATTCAGTGATAAAGTAATCATTAAGGGGTTGTTTCGTAAATAAGAATAGTGTTGAATAAGGTGTATTAGTAATATTAGAGCAGTACAATGCGGTATTAGTTATGCTAAAATTATTTCTTATGCAATGTTTCGTTTGATGAATTAAAAATTATTCCACATATTGTTTACAAAATGCCCTCCATAAATACGGTGAAATGGATATGGAAAAGGTTTTGAGGCTAATTGTGTCTTTACCATGCTAATGCATGTCCTTACATTGCTAACACCATAGTTTGACATATACCAAATAGCATTAAGTATACATGAATCAAAAAAGTTTATGAAATAAGTAAAGTAATAATAATACATGAAGCTAATGCATGCATTATTTTATCCAGTATATCTTACCAAGTCAAAACCCTAAATCAATGCATTCATTATTACATTTTCTATATCGATCCTCGTGCGAGTGAAGAGTCTTGAAAACAATAGGGAGAAAGCTATGGTTTTATTTTGATAATGTATTCGGTTCATCACTAGTTCTCTTGATAATTAGTTGCAACCGTTTCACTATTCTAAACAACTCGGAATAATTAAAATGTAGAATTAATTAGAAGCTTTACGTTCCAGGTTATTGACATGAAAAAATAAAAATGATTATTAACAAAAGTGGACCCCTAATTCGACTAATAAGTTATTTATGATGACATATTGTATCTCTCAGAACCTGCAGAAAAAACAAATAAATTCATTTCTTGAAGATCTTGTATCCCAATACTGAAATATTGAATTTTTTTTTGGTTTTTTTCCTTGCAAATTGAGTTTACATTCAGTATCAATACATGTCACTATCTGATTGGCTATTAAAGTACATGGAAGGGCAAAAAGAGGCCACACGTCTTCTCCACAAACTCTTCTTTTTCTTTGTTGCTTTCATAGTTTTTGCGTTCTTATTGTGGTTCAATTTTCTTCTTTTTGGTGAGTTATTTCTATTTCTTCTTTCTTTGTTCCACTGATCTGGAGTAACATAGAAATAAAAAATACATAGATGCAATAAATTGGTTAGATTCTAGAAAATATGAAGGACGAATTTTGAATTTGACAAAAATGGATGCAATAAATTTCAATTTGAATGTATAATATTTGCATGTAGATCTTCGGGAACTTTTAACCAACTACTCTGCTTGTGTTGATTTTTCATTCAATCTTGTGTTCAAAGTTCTAAGTGTGCTTTGATTTGTAGCTTTCATCATTGCTCGGATTGAATTCTTCTTTTCTCCTTCTTGGTTTCTAAATTTGAGTTGCATGTCAGTATTTACCTTGACTCTCTACTGTATCGAGGATATTTGATAGTATGCCTAAATCAAATTTTCCCCCTTCTTCAATTGTACATTTATAGAAACTTTTAGAGAAAAGGCATAAAGTGACACCTGAAGTTGTCTCAAAAAAACACATTACCTATGCGGACATTCTATTACCCTATAAAAGTCTAGTATCTATCAGTGTAGTCTATATATGATAGTAGCCGAATTTGATGTTGCTGGTGGTGACTATATGAGAGTATGGAACGAGACTCCCAAAAGCTGATATTGAAAATCTTTTAGTAAGACTATAGTGCCCATTGCGTTGCGTCGCAATGGTTCATATGACGATATGATTGCAAGCGTAATTGAGGCCGGTGAGCTAACCTGCAAGCCAGACAACTTGGTGATAAGCTATCAAATGAATGGGAGGGGAAAAATACATCCCACATTCATAAAGAATGATAGGTAGCTTGTACATGATGGATTTGCAGCTGATGGCTCTAGGCCTATATTGAGGATAAATGTCATTGCGAGGTCTCCGATTGAACCAACAAATTCTTTTAACGACAACGACTTGATTGAAAATGAGAACTTGGGTGATGATTCAATGAATAGGCATGATTATTCATTGGATGTTGAAGATCAGCCAGTAGATGCAGAAGATTTCGAACATTTTGAAGAAGATCAAGGAGAGCCAGAATTGAGATCAACCCAGCCATTCTTTTTTTGATGGAACTAATTTTTACATGTATCAAACATTCAGTACCAAGAGTGAGCTATAATTGTTATTAGTCGAAGCAGCGGCGAGAAAATCTTTTAATTTTGCTACAGAGAAGAGTTGTAGTAAATACTTAAAGGTGAAATGTGTGTCTCGTATTAGTACGTGGATGCTGCGGGCAAAGAAATATGAATGATCGAATAGATTTCATATCTACAAGTATATTGGCGATCACAGTTGCGGTGTTGAACATGCCATCAACAACCATAGAAAACTCTCGGTCAAAGTCATTGCGTCACTTAGTGTGAATCTTATCGCGATGGAAAGGGTGCAAATGTTAAAGAGATTTAGAGGACTATTTTTAATATTTTTCATTGTACTCCAAGCTAGTGGAAATGTTAGAAGGGAGGTATGACTGCCAAAGAAATGGTTCGAGAGACTACAGAGCACGAATATTCGTGCTTATCGGCCTTTTCATATATGTTTGACACTTTTAATATTGGTTCTCGCTATTGTATCATGGTAAGCGGGGATACTCATAGATTTATATATTACTTCTTAGCTTTTGGTGCTTGCATTAGGGGATTTTCCCACATGAGAAATGTAATTGCAGTCGACGGCACTCATTTACATGGTAAATATGAGGGAGTATTATTGAGTGTTGTTGCATAAGATACGGAGAATCATATTTATCCAATTGCCTTTTGTGTCGTGTACAAAGAGAACGATGCATCTTAGACGTTCTTCTTTGAAAAGTTGAAGGATATTGTGGTCGATGAATTAGATTTATGTTTTATTTCTGATAGACACAAGAGCATTGCCAACGATATTGCAAAGCTTTACAATTATGCTCATCACGGATATTGCATGAGGCACCTCGGTGAAAATCTTCGGGTAAATCACTAATGTGGAGATTTCCTCTATCTATAGTACAACGCGACAAATGCATATTCTTTGGAGGAGTTCAACGATCATTTTTTGGAATTCAAGGACAAATCCCTCGAGACAGCCTTTGTCCTTGAGCATGATGTTGATTTTGAAAAGTGGAGCAGAGCACATTTCCCAGGCAACATGTATGATGTGATGACCACAAACATTATCGAGTCACTCAACGCTATGTTGATAGACGAGAGAGAGAGTGCTCCGTGGCATCCATATTTAATTCGATTGCTAAGAGATTTGGAGAATTGTTTAGTGAGAGGCATTCATATGTCCTTAAATCAAAGGGTAATAAAATGGTGCCGGCTGCCGAAAGGATCACAAGAAAAAAAATGATCGAGGGCGACTCCTTGTACATAGAGAACATAACTGGGGATGGCAATCAATTCACTGTGTTCGGCGTAGGTTCTACTTCCACTATTAACCTACTGGAAAAGTCATGTTCTTGTAGGGAATATGACATGGTCAAGATACCGTGCGCTCACGCAATGGTTGCTTTGATATCGAAGCATGGCGATGAGTATGGTATGAGCATCTATGAATATTCTTCGCCTTTATATAAAGCTGAAACATACCTCATTGCATACTCTGAATCTATCAATGTTGTCCCTATCGAATCGGAATAGTGTGTGCCAGAAGAGTTGCTAAGCGTGAATATTTTTCCACCCCTTGTCGATACCAAGCTTGGACGGAAGAAAAAAAATGTGTCAAGGGTGTCGATGAGAATTTCAAAAGCAAGAGGAGGAACAAATGTTCAATTTGTAAGAGATTCGGACACAAGAGAACCACATGTATGAACAACAACAAATCTTAGATAGATTTGACTAATTATGTTTTTGTAACTAAGCTACTGGATGTGAAGGTGTTGTTTATTTTGGACCCCAATGTTTTGGTCAATGTAATGTCAATTATTATCGAATTTACTCGTGATCTTATATAGATGACATACATTTTGTACACTGTCAATTAGTGTTTATTATTGAGTCCACTCGTTGTGTATTAAGGTGTGTATAATTAATATATGGAAATTTAATTATGGTAATGCAATGATTTTAATGTATGCATTAGAATGTAATTTTTCTCAAAACATTTATTTTTATATTTTTTTCCCCACTAAAACTGTGATTTTTTCTCATGCATGTTATTTTTAATGCCCAAAATTAAAAAATGCATAATAAATAACATATGCATAACTAATCAAACATATAACTAATACAAGTAAGACTTAGATATACACTAATGTTGCCATGTAATTTTGTTTTGTCTCACGGACAGTATGTGTGAGATATGGGTGCAGAATCTATAAAAAAAATAAAAATAGTACAACACATTCACTAATTTATAAATATTGCTAGTTAATAACAAATAAATTTATACCTTTGTACTTAAATGGATCACCTTCGATAATATTATCGCTTTTTGTCGTGTGCCATCTAGAATGAGTTGAGGAGAATCCAAGGACTTCTTGGCATACTTACCAAGATGAGTAAAAGCCTCATATATCCAAACTTGAAATTAATAAGATAACAAATAAATAAACAGAGACTATGAAATATTATATAAATATATAAGAGTTTATTATAAATCAAGTACATAATTGATAATAAGTACTAGAAATCCCCGGGAAAGCCATACAGAGCATACGATGCATTCCCTTTTTCATTGTACACTTCACTCTGCTTCTTCAAATTAATTTTGTTCTTCAAATACATCACTGTTAGATCAAAACACTCTTTCCCCCACGGATAACTCTTGAAAAAATCTGAATCATCGACCATCTTAATGTGGTTTGAATCCACAATCTTAGATCGATCATGGACAAGCGACATCGAGTGGACGAACCAAACTAAAGAGCACTTCAACTTCTGTTCCTTACTCAATCTGGTACCCTTAATCAAACTCATCAACTTTGTGGCAGTGATATTCTTATTCTTGGTCACTTTATAATAAAATTTCTCACCTTTCTGAAGTACTTTTGTCATTTTTGCATCACGGGAGTAAGCTGAGCAATTCAACGACGTAATCAATGCAAACTCTCTTAAGCCAAAACAAGTAAGCTTATCATTCACACAGAACCACATCTCATGCAATTTTTTTATCATTTTTCACACGTCGTAACAACATATAATGGACCATCTGTCCATTGAACTTGTAATATTCTGGAATATGCCGTAAATGTCCAAACCAAGTACCTTTAAAGTGATTATAAATTTTTTCTTGAACTAAAAGTTTTCTAAAATCACGATAAAGAGTCATTCTTGCTCTTATAGAAATTTTTACTGGAAATGATCCTAACTCATCCATCCATGTCGTTAGATTATAGGACTTACCAGAGATTTTCTTGCACATCTCCAGTATCTCGGCTATCTCTACTACTCTCCTCATCTCCACTGTCAGTTTTTTCTTCACTAGATTCAACATCATCAGTAGCCTTGGCACTACTGTCCTCATAGTTGTCAATCTCAGCCATTGTATTAGAATCCGAGTTAGACGTAGGTTCTTCAACTACAATTTTTCCTTTTTTAAGATCTGGAAACTTCTTCAGCCTTTCTTTTCTTATTTTTAGAAGCCTTAGGAACAGATCGTTTAACGATGTCGCCTCTAGTATTAACCATACTATACTGATCACGACCCGAGCCTACACCCTAGACGTGGTCGACCTTCGAGAATCGTTGTTGGTCCCCAAACGAATCCTCATCCTAGCTGACTACAAGCGGAAGACTAACTTAAGCATACAAAGCTTCAAAAAATGAATACAAATTCATGAAACTTAAATATAAAGCTTTAACTCAAAAGAAAACTCTAAATAATATAATATATTCAACTCGCCCCAAAATGGGCAACTTAAGTCTTTAAAACATTTAACAAAATAAATGAACAGACTTCTAAAACTTTATTGTCTATCTATAAAGCCTCTAACTAACAAAGATGGAAGTCGGGACAAGACCCACTACATCCTAACAACTAATATAACTGGAAAGTAAATGAAATTCTTTGGAAGCAAGGAGGATCACCATAGCTAACTCGAACTCCATGTGGTATCAACGAAGCTCTTGTTGATGATCCCAAATACCTGAATCTGCAACATGAAAGGATGCAGGCCAAATGGCTCAGTACATGGAATGTACGAGTATGTAAGGGTAGTTCTAAAGCATAACATAAGCTTGAACTTGATAAAAAGGAAACATATATACTTACATCTTTTCAAACTCACTCAACTCAACTCAACTCAAGAATAAGATACTCAACTCAAGGACTCAAAGATACTTCTCATCTCAAGACTGCTTGACTTATAGGGTTCATGCGAAATTTTGGGCATGAACAATTCAACTCAAGGACTTCATGGATAACATACAATAGTCCCATGATTAGATATATAATCTCAAAGGGGATTAGGAGCTCAATACTCAAGACTTAGGACTTGAAGATACTACTCCTCTCAATGATGCTCAATTTAAGGAGTTCATGCGAAATTATGGCAATGAACGACTCGACTCAAAGGTCTACATAACTACATGGAACTCATGTATATGACTCTTCTCATTCTCTTACTTACTTTCTCAAAACTTAGTTCAAATCAATAGTTGATCTCAAAGGGTTCACAATCGAACTTAAAGGTTTTCTTGAACTCTATTCTTAACTCTCTCTTGAATGTGAATTATGAATTCAAGAGTTATGGTTCATGATATGAAGGATCTAGATGATAGTGTAGACTCATGAATACATTATCCTCACTCTCATTCTCACTTACTCGAGTCTTGAAACAAGTTATTAGAAATTGTAGAAGACTCCTCAGAAGGACTCAAAGAAACTCTTTCAGAATAATCGAAAGAACTCTCATGACTTAACTCTTAACTTTACCTTGAATTTGAATTATGAATTTAAGGTTATGATCATGTTATGAATGATTTCTAGTTGTTTATAAGTAGTTTGGAGTGATTAGAATCAAAGGGAGTGAAGGTACACTTAAAAGGGACTCAAACGAGACAACTGACGGAAAATGAGTGGAGGTAGGTGATCCTGGCGCGTTCCGGGAGCGGGGCAGCATCCCCTAACTTCAGAGGCTGCATATGGGTGCACTGCTGGGGCACTGCCCCAGCCCCTTGAGCGCATCTGGTGCGCGCTGCCCCAGCCCCTTGGGCGCATCTGGTGCGCGCTGCCCCAGCCTTTCCCCAGGCCAAGTTCGACGAATTTCACCTCTCATTTTCTGATCCTAAATCGCTTTTAATCGATTTCTTTTCTCAAGTTTTCCTTAGATTCAATCACCCAACCTAAGTACACACTAATCCCCTCAAAACAATCACTTTAATCTAAATAAATCATCAAAACCCCAACAAAACAAGAATTAGAATGAACTTCAAGAACACCTATCAAGAACTTAAATCCTTCAACTTTTGAGAGTGAAATTACGCTGAAAATAACATGTTTGGCGTGTGGGTGAACAAACCCAACATTGTGGGAGCTTACGTACTTCTTAGGGATCAAATCCATGGCGACAATCCGCAACAACTCTCAAGAATTTCGACAAATGCTTCGATCCTTTCTCTTTTCTCCTCTTTTCTCTTCTTTTTTTCTCTTCTTGAACTCTCAACTAAAACCCTAAGCGTAAATTAGGATTATAAATCTGAACCTAATCAGATTAGACCTCTAAAACATTACTAAAAATGAATTAAATCTGATTGGGTAATGAAAAGATCAAAATACCTCTCTAAAATCCGGTTTTGACTTTTCTTATTTAGACAGCCCAACTTTGAATGGATATATCTCCCTCATACAAACTCGAAACTGAGCAAACTCAGTGGAGTTGGAAATATAATTCAAAGATATTTTGTAAGATATCTGGTAGCACATCTAACTCATCTTGAGCTAGGAGTTATTGTAATTTGAAGTCGACCCAAAACTCATACTTAGCTTAACTTGCAAAATTTCAGATTTTGCTATTTCCAATTTAATACTTTTTGGAACTCAAGGTGCTACATATAGTGACCTTAACACTCAATAAATTTTAAATTTCTCGGTAAAATCCTACTCACAACGAAGGATGGTTCGAGTCTTTGCTCAAAAAAATTTCGGGGTGTTACAGTACTATAAACAAAAACATAATTTTCATATCAAAATATCGACCACTAGTCTATTAATACAAATAGAGTAATGCTAAAAATAAATATGCAAAACAAGTACCAGTTCCAACAATACTCGACAATGCCATTGACATAAACACCATTAAAGTCGATCAAAATACAGTAAAAACTTTCAAATCGATAGGCCAGATAAACATAAAAAATCAAAATTTTTGATAAACATAAAAAAAATAAAAAATTTCTATGCATTATCCAAAGCAAAATGCCAGTAATGATTCCGAATAAAAAACAGGAACTAAAACAGATGAGATTTTCAGAACTTTAAGCAAACAGCTAAGCTTCGCTATACTATCACAATAAAAAAATCAAACAGGCTAAAAGTTATTGAAAACATGATTAAACTTACTTTAGACGAAGAAGATTGAAAAAGATTCAACTGAACTTGGGAAGAAGATTGAAAAAGATTCAGCTGAACTTGAGAAGAAGATTGATGAAAAATAGACAAATTCCACTTCGTTTTTCAGGAACGATTATAGGATCTCTTTTTTCTTTATATTTTCAATAATGGAAGATGGAAGACTTGTGTTGGAGAATGATCAGTTTTATGAAGGTTGATGATTTCGGTAAAGAAGGTTTATGAAAGACGAAGAGTTCTCAGATAACGTGTTCTAAGGTTTCCTCGAAAAATGTTTACCCTAATTTATTAAATAATTTTTATATTCCTTGGGATTGTAATGTAATTTTTTGGAGGGATGAATTTATTTAATGTTGAAGTGTTGGGATGAAAATGATATTTTATATACTTGTTTTTTTATCCCCAAGTTCTTAAAGTGATGAAAAGCCCATGACCCCACAACTCAACCCCACTTTTTCACTTTTTCTAACCCTAACCCTAAAAATTAAATAAAAAAGAAATTAAGTGGCAATTGTGCAAACTAAGTTTTGGGAGTGTCCCCCATGCCAATTAATCTCAACTTACTGTCATTTTGTTTTTGGCAATCACCTTTTTGTTGGTATATTTATTGGTATGTGGGTTACAATCTCATAGCATGATAGATTCTCTTCATTTTTGGTGTGTTGCTTTTCATGTGCTCTCCTTCTCCTCTTCTGAGGTGCAGTCCTTTTCAGTTCCAAGAAATACGTTTTGCTTTTTTCCACAAAAATGCTAAATCTACTTTGCAAATTCAATTCACTCCAGCTTTGTCTATGATCAAGATGCCTCTTTTCCCTTCCTAAAATAACTATCCAAATATGTTTGTGTTGTATGTATACATTGTCATTATCGAGATCTTAGACATTGACAAAAGAATTTGATGCATGTTCAAAATGTGTATCCACACTTTGTTTTTTATTGTGTACGAAAGTAAAAACGGTGTAAGAGTTTAAACATTAACAAAAGAATGTGCATCTAAGTTTACGATACCACAAATTGAAGAAAATTTTAATTTATGTGGTTCTCAAAATCTACATGCCCATATTCTTGTCAAAATACGAACATGTGACACTAAAATTCAATATAAAAAACAACTGACGCTCATGATTGGACTCACAAAGTCCAAATCATGGACATGAGTAGAGAGTGAGAAAGTCGAGAGAAGACAATTAGATTCCGAAATATTCTGATTTTAGAAGACGACGAGGTACTTTCACCTATAGTAGTGCCATCTAATTTTCTTCGCATAATTATATTACTTTCCCACATTTCAAAAAGCTATTAAACTTTATATGAGCAACAAATAGGACAGTTGTGTGTAGTGATAATATTGAACATTATGCGGATAAGCTTTATATAAGCTCATCATTAATACCGTCTTCTTCCTCTATCTCTCTAGCTTTAACATAAATTAAAGAGCATATTGAATAAATTATTTTGTGTGATGATAGGAAAATAAATAAATAAAGATATGCTTTCAAGCCATACATTGGGCAGCTTTTCTGGGTCATCCACCCCTCTCCTTGTGACTCTTGTTCGTCAGAAAGTTATCTCCATTGCATAAATTATATCACAAATCTATGTAAGTTTTATAGATATCTACGTTTGCTCAGCTTATTCATGAAAAAGAATAACATGTACGTAATTTTCATTTTCCTCCGCAGATTGGATTTTTCTACATTGAGGCAGAAATGCTAATATCAAATGACCTACAAAAGTCTTATGTGCTGAAATGTTCGGGCTACTAACAGAAAAAACGTACAAATGAAAGAAGGTTGTTTGAATGCCAAAGTGCAAAGGACATACAATTTTAGTGCCTCAATATTATGTATAGTATTTGTCATACACATGAATTCTATTTTGACAAAATCTAACATATACGTGTAATATTTCAAGTATTAACTCACCATGGTTCCACATTTACCTTCTAAATTGATCTTATTATTGGCAATGGTTCTGCAACAACATTTATTTCTGGTGATCTAGCTAAAAAAATCAACTCCCTGACAGTAGAAAACATAGATGATACAACCTGCATCAAGATTCCCTTTATTTATACATATCATATTACTTTATACATGTTTTTTGCTATCTCTGTTACTGTTGTGCAGTCAGTTGAATCATTGCCACCATGTAAACACCTACAAATATTTATACCAACCTTTTCTCATAATATATCTTAAATATTACAAATATCTCTTTTTGTTTTCAGCACCAACTCCTACTCCTACGCGTTAATCATGTACAACATATATATATTGTCTAATAGAATATTCCGCATTCAGCCAAGGAAGCTAAGTAATCCTGGATAAGCTCTAGCATCACTCACACAACTCTAATAGTTCTATTTTACATAGAAAAGGAACATGTTTTTCCGCTAAACATTAACGAGAGAAACACTCAGTACAAGCAAGGTGGAGATAGTGCTATTAGTTATAAAATATAAATCTTCAAGAGTCAGGATGACAATTGAACCACCTACGCCAACAAAAAAGTTGTAACAAAAAGGTAAGTTGATTAGTGATACTTTAATGTGTTCCAATGCAAATGATTGTCGATTAGATTTATGTATCTTGCAGGCAAACATGCATCTATTCTTTGAAAGACAAGCACTATATTAGTTAAGTTTTATTCTCTCATTTTATATAAAAAAAATTGTTATTAACTTTTTCAATCTGTCTCAAATAGTGTCCTCTTATTCACACGCTAATTAGATGAGAATGTATTTGATTGGTAATTCTTCCATTCCCTTTTTTCTATTGGTACATAGGTAAGCAACATCCAATTCTCCATCAGATTAGTTTCCTATATGTTTCTCCAATAAGCTCACTGAAAAAGCCACTCTAGCAATTTTCATTTTCTTTTTTTTAGATGAAAACATGATTTTGTTTTTTCATAAGAATTTGCATAGCTTTATTAGTTATTAATGCATCATATAATTGTTATAGTTTTTCATGTCAGTCATGTGTTATTGTTGGATTTTATGGGTCATACAGATTATGTTGTAGTCTCATTTTTCCATTTTATTTTTCCTCTCAAGTTCTTAATTGTCATATAAACAAAATATTTGCAACTGGAATATTTTGTAATCATCAGCATCGTGGTATTCTTATTGAATTGGCTATCTTTCTTGATGTCCGATATCAACATTAGATTAAGTATCCATGTCTGAAATTTTAATTTTAATTTGGCCCTATTTTACTGGTCGTTAAGCACGTGAAAGGTTCTATATTTGCGTGTACGTTATAGCTATTGCCTTTATATATATACTCAAATCAAAAGTGCACCATCAGTCCTTCTCTCAACTAACTTCTGCAGCTCATCTTCTTGAAGCTTCAAATTGGTGAATTTTTTTATTTTTCCTTTGTTGCTTTCATCGGTTTGTAGCTTTTAGGTCCTTTTATTTCCTTTTTATGCAATTCTTTGTTGATTGTACTTCTGTGAATCTTCTCTTTTGTTTGTTATGTTCATGCACACTTTTTTGTTTTTTAACTTCTACAACTCATCTCCTTGAAGCTTCAAATTGGTGGGTTTTTTTATTTTTGCCTTTGTTGCTTTCATCTGCAACTTTTAGGTCATTATATTTTTATGCAATTCTTTGTTGATTGTTAGCAAACTTTGATATTTAGTTTTAAGCATGCAAGATATCATCTATTTGTTCTTTCATTTCAGCTTCATTACAGATAGTTTAGATCTAAAAATTGATTTCTTGCATTTTCAGGAATAAGTCATGCTGTTTAACTATGTTGGTATATATATATATATAAAGTTTATTTGAAACGGAAACATTTGACATACTTGTAATTTCTAATCTACAGCACAACACTTAAATTATATTGTTCATAATTGATTCTTTTCACCAATTTTATCTATATGTAAATCTAACTTGATTTTCTTTACTTTTTTCGCATATAAAAACCAATTAAAGTGGTGAAACTGGTAATATCAACTTTTTTTTTGGTGTAGTAGAGATGTATGTTCTACTTGATGTCTCTTCTTTAAAATATTGAAATAAATTTGTTACTTTGAATGTCATTTCTTTGCAACTCTTCAATGATTTACTTTGCTGATGCATAGCCAGTTATTTGGAGAGTCAAAAAAAAGAAGAACAAATTAAACATTCATAAAGGCCTACATATATCCAAGAGCTTCTGAAAAGGCAAATAAGAAAGAATATTTTTTATCTAATACTCATAGAATTTTTCATTACTTTTAGAAATTTTATTAACAATTTGAGTTTCTTCTCTTTGTTCTTTACTCTTTTAAATTGTCAAGTTTTTGTTGAAGATCTGTGATAGTGTTTCATGGCATATTTATGTTTTCTCTTCTATTATATATATACACGGGTATGTTGTGAGGTTCACCTACTTCTTTTGCTTATTTTCTGTATTTTTTTTTTCTCTTTTGAGTTTGTTTGATGTTATATTTTGGCTTTGTTGAAGTTTCACATGTATAAAGTTTTTTTTTATTTTATATTTTCATTTTGAAATTTGTGGTTTTTGATCTGAAGGTTTTATGTTTAGATTCTAATAGTGAATTCAATCTCTTATATCGCAGGTGGAGTAAATAATCAAAAATATTACAAATGTTTAGGAGCTTTTTAGAGTTCAAGTGGAAGCGAATGGTAAAGACAACAAAGCATACGTTAATGCCATTTGCGAGTAGTTGAAGAAGTACGAGAAAATTATAACCTCTGAGGTCCAGGAATGGACTAAAAGAATGTACGATCTTATAAATGTGAGATGTTATGTAGGTTCTCCCTAGCTACAAGAGAATGTATGAGAAGGCTTTGATAGTATATATATATATAATGGTATATGGGGTTCACAAGTGGCGCGGATCTCTTTCTAGATCTGGTGAACCTTTAAAGCTTCATATTATTGAGATGAATTTATCATCGGTATGTTTTGAGAAAATATAAAGATGATTAGCTAAAGAGCTTTAACGATCTTAAATTGGTTGTGAGATTTGTGTATTAGATGAGCAGTTTCATTATTTATTTTGGTGTTATTTTTTTTTATATGTGAAATGCAATTCACAACAGTTTTATTATTTATTTTTTGTGTTATTTTGTTTTGATATGTGAAATTCCTATATATTAATAAAGGCATTATATAATGAAGAGTGAATGGTGTTATTTTGTTTTGATATGTGAAATTCCTATATATTAATAAAGGCATTATCTAATGAAGAGTGAAGTACTTTGTTAAATATACTTTAATAATAATTTATTTGCAAATGTGACATTAGTTTTGTTGCATAGTTTGCAAGTATGCCAATTTTTAGGGTTCTCTCCTTATTTGATAGTTTGGAATTTAATTTCCTCGATCCTAAACCTAAATTTGACTTGACATTGTTAGTTCTCTCATCTACATGCATCTCAGTTTGTAAGCAGATACATGATGCAATATATTAGCATTTATTTAAGGATACAAGTAATGTAATTTTAGGTTTATATTTTCGTGTTTTTCTAACTTATGCTCTTATCATTCACCACTATATGAATATATCAAACACCTATATAGGTAAAATTAGCAATCAAGTCATAATACATAACATAATTAGTCAAAACAATAACACTTTAAAATATTTATTTAAAATGTCAGAATAGCAATATTTTAGAAAATAATTTGTATTTAGATTTTATTATTTTAATTTTCTTTTATTTATCAAAACAGTCCTATATTGGACCAAATTCTAAACCAATAACCGTTTAAAAAGAAAAAAACAACTACACCACTACTCATTACCCTTATTTCTCCACCTTTCATGTTTTCTTTCCCCCACCTTTCACGTTTACCAACTTCTCTTTCTTCAAGGTTCTCACAAATTGTTCAACAAAATCACTATTTTAATTCAAGAATTTCTCGATTGTTAAACAAAATCTCTATATTAATTCAAGAAATTTCTCGATTGGCAAAGGTAATTTCCATTATTTACTGACATTTATTTTGATTTGCTTTTTTAAAATGACCGATTATGATGTATATTCCGGATTGTATATATTACGGATTTTCAGTCAATTTTTTCAATTTTTATGTGATTTTTTTTGGATATTCATCAAATATTTATGTTATAAATTACAATATATTCATGAGTATATTATACAAGTCTTAATCATGACTGTATTAGTAAGACATTTTTTGTATTCATGTGTATACTCTCTGCAGTTTTAATCATAACTGTATTAGGAAGACATATTTTTGTATTTTATTTTGTTAAAGCAATATAAGTTTGATGAAAACATAATATATAAAATTGTGATGAATACATTATAAGAAGGGAAATACAAACTTATTTGCTATTCATTTGGCATTTGGAATACAAAATGATATTGAAATACATCCTAATTTTTGGAATACAAACTAATATTGAAATACATCCTGATTTTTGGAATATAAACTGATCCAGAGAAATAGTAACTACAATTTTAAAGTGAAATAATAATAATATAACAAGACTAGTTATTGAAATATAAATACAATTTAGTTTGAATACAACTTATTCTATATTTTATGTTTTCACCAAAAATGTATTTTCAATATCATTTTATTTTACTACTAATTTATATTTATATTTTTTTTCTTAAACTAGAATGCCAAAAGAGTTGTATACATTATAATTCTATACCAACATTTTTTTGTATTTTAAGTTATACATATCTTTAGGTATATAGATTGTATTCCATTTTTTATATAATTAAATTTGTGATTCATATAATTTTTCAATTACACTTTTAAGTAATTACACGTTAAATACACAAAAATAAAATAAATAAATTCATAACATGAATATGAATACATTTCGGTTGAACACATATTCAAAGAATTCCAAACAAGTAAATATATAAAACAGAGGGCATTAGAAATTGGGAAACAATTCCATTCTAATAAGATATAAAATTCAAGCATCATTAACTAAACAATACATGATCCATTCCTACACAAACGCCTATTGTGCCCCTTAAATCCACAAGTACTACAAGAATTCTTGCTCTTCTTCCCATATAACTCGTTGTACACCTTGTCACGATACTTCTGGGATGACCTTAGCTTTTTGTGCTTTGGAGGCCGCACTATGTCGTCCTTAATATACCCAGGTACATTCCACTCGTTTTGATCAGGTAAGGGAGTAATTGGAATGATGTATGTATCCAACAAGTAATTACACGTTAAATACACAAATATAAAATAAACTAATTACATAAATGTAATATGCGCTCAAACATCACTAGCTTCAAAAAGAAAATATATAGAACACACACTCAATACATACTGATCTGTATTTACAGACAAAGATTTCACCTTTTAGCTCAACTACAACAAATTGAATCCAATATTTAATTGTATTCAGAACTTACTACAAGGCAACAAATATTGGTACACAATTCTTAATTACTTTATGATTTTTAATCCCTAGTTGTACTCTGTTCAGTATATCACAGAATTTTTATGACTATATCCCTATATTGTTACTATTTACATTAACTTATTGTGATACAAAATACTGTCTGCATTAAAAAAAACAGCTTCCAAACTAAAAAAAAACAAACAATTTCATTCGTTCTATATCATAATTTGGATACAAAACATCCAAAAAAATGGGATACGAAAATCTCATATTGTTACTGTTTACATTAACATAATGGGATACAAAAATATTGTATGCATTCAAATAAAAAGAAAACAGCTACGAAACTCACAAAAAATCAAGCACTTTCAATCGTTCTACATCATAGTTTGGATACAAAACAATAAAAAAAAAAGCTAAAAATATCAAACCATACAAAGATTTCACCGATTTCATCAGGAAAAAATCAGCCCACTATTATAGTTGAGATATAAGAATATATCATCCAAACAAATACAATAATCGACAAAAACAAAAATACCTGATGTCGAAATTTCTTTAATTCAATGGAACTGACGAAATTATAGTCGTGAATTTTGAAAACCTCTGTTTCAAGAATATGCCGAATTCAACTCGAAGAAGCTTTGAAAATTATCAATTGAATGATTCGGAAGACAAAACTATTTTTTGCAAATTTTTTTTGGAATTCTTAAGAACAAGGCAAAAAAACGCTCCAAAGAAAAAATGGCAACATATGCTCTTTCAAAAATAACTGATTTATATTTAAAATCTTTTTTCCTTTCTGAAATTTTATGTTCCATGATTTTCTCTATTCTGTTATTAATTATTTGTATTCTTTCAAATTAATTAAAATAAAAGAAATACATAACTCATTCCTTAACAAACTAAAATATTGTCATTTTAAATAAATAGTGAAATTATTGCTAAGGAGTCCCACTAAAAACTAAAATATTGTTGTTTTTAATAATTTTTCCAAAAATATATTTGTGGAACATATTAAAAAGTGCTTCCTTAAGAACATATTTGTGACAAAAATGTTTTAATAGCTGTATATTTTGAGGTGATATTTTAAAAGTACAAAAATTGAAAATTAACCAAACCGTATCGATACCGAAGAAAAATCGATATGATCTTAAGATAAAAAAAAATTAAAATCTAATTTTAATTATACATTATAAATACCCAAAAAAATGGAATGATATATTTTTTAGAAAAATAACAGATTCAACCGTCTCAGACACCCCTAATGTTTATTCATTAATAACCGGCGCCTGATGGTAAAAGTGATTGATCATGATGGCAGTACAGTAGTTGCTAGACTAGAGTAGTGGTAAAAATCAGTTTCACAGGATATATAAATTAATAACTTAGTTGTTTTAGATCCTATATAAGATCTTAATGAATCAGACATATCTGATACAAATAAATGGTTGTACAACAATAAAAAAAACGCACTAAAGATGAATTGAGATCTAAACTACAATAAGATTCAAATCTCTATTAAACAAAAACAAATATGACTAGAGAATAAAAGGTTCATATTTCAACTAGGCAAACTGATCATCAGTTCCTCGAAATAGTATCAAATATCTTAGAGATATCCAACAAAAAAGGTCTTTGAAATATTTTGTATCCCATGACACTATTAGCTAAAATTTAAAATTGGGAATTTCAAAACATTACAATTTGCATAATTTGAAAACTATATAAAACTTATTGAAGAAGAAGGAAGCTGGCTATTGGAACATGTCAAAGGAACAGCTCTAACGAAGCTCACTGACGTGTCTACATCGAAGTGTTGAAGATGAAGGAAGCTGATGATTGGAACATGTCAAAGGAACGGGTCCAACGAAGTTGACTGACGAGTTTACATCACTGTTGTAGAATTAGAGTCGCACTAGGATTAAACTACTTATATTAATTAGGATTATATTACGACTAGGATTAGATTACGATTAGGATTAAATTATGACTAGAATTATATTAGGACTATGATTAGATTATTTATAATTGCATTATTATTATTACAGTAGTAATATGTATTGTAGTAGGACTCTAAGTATAGTTAACTTAGGACTACAATTCTCTCCCTATATAAGGAGTATGTGCTTAACAATTTTAATCATCAATACAATCCTTAATTTCTCTAATCATAGACGTGAGATTTCTACATGGTATCAGAGCATAAAAGCTCCTCCGCTCTCTGAGTATTGATAAAAAAAAAACACACACACACACATTGCAATGACCACTTCTACCAAAAATATGTCGACCTCCTTACTTCACCAACTCATTGTCACTTGCTTCATTAAACTTAAGCCAGCAAACTACCTCATAAAGAGGATACACATATCCCAATTGATTCAAATCACAGAGAATGAACCAAGTAAAAGTAGTTGTTTCACTGGACAGACTGCCGGGAAAGTTGTAGCGGTTGAGAAAGATGCAAAAGATAGTGGCACCATTGATGATTGGAAGGAGAAAGATATGTTGCTAAGGAGTTGGATCTCAGGCACCTTGACCGAAGAAAGCATGTACCTAACTGTGGGCTGCTCAACTACCAAGGAGATGTGGAATGTTTGGAAGATACTTATCTTCAAGCAACAAAAGAAAAAAAGTTTCAGCTTAAACAACTACAAAGTGTTAGGCTAGGAACTAAAAATACTGATGAATACATCAAGGAATTTAAAGGCATATGTGAAAAGTCATGCCCCAAAAGGCAGGGGAAGAGGAAACAACAACATCACCTCCAGAGAAACATGTTTCAAGCCTGATGGACAGGGAACAGGTTCTCAGAACAATCAATATGGACCAGGTTCTCTGAACAATAAAAGTTTCCAAAGTGAAAATAAGGAGAGGTATAATATTGAGTCATGTCAAACCTATGGTAGGAATAATCATACTGTTCTTAAGTGTTTTTACTAGTGGAACTACTCCTATCAATCTACAGATGAACTATCACAAGTAACGACTAGACATCACATTCATACCGAAGCATTGACAAAACAAGATTTTGCTGGGTATTCAAAGTTTTTTTTGCTGGATGTTCGAAGCAAGCTAGGAGTAACTGTTCCTCGACTCACTAGCTTGAGGGGAAGTGTTGAAGAAGAAGGAAGCTGGCGATTGGAACATGTCAAAGGAACAGCTCCAACGAAGTTGACTGACGTGTCTACATCGAAGTGTTGAAGATGAAGGAAGCTGATGATTGGAACATGTCAAAGGAACAGGTCCAACAAAGCTGACTGACGAGTTTACATCACTGCTGTAAAATTAGAGTCGCACTAGGATTAGACTACTTATATTAATTTGGATTATATTATGACTAGGATTAGATTACGATTAGGATTAAATTATGACTAGAATTATATTATGACTATGATTAGATTTTTATAATTGCATTATTATTATTACAGTAGTAATAGGTATTGTAGTAGGACTCTAAGTATAGTTAACTTAGGACTCTACAATTCTCTCCCTATATAAAGAGTATGTGCTTAACAATTTTAATCATCAATACAATCCTTGATTTCTCTAATCCTAGACGTGAGATTTCTACAAAACTGAGGTACAAGATGAACACCTTGGAGAAAGTATTGAAGTTATTTCAAATCTATCATCTTCAAGGGGTAAATTTTGGTCCAAATTATAGTGCACGTGGGGTAACAAGAATCACAAAATTAGATATCTTAGGTAATTATTTTTAAAAATTGATCTAAAGCTATCTACTGGCTACCATGCTCCAAAACAATTGAACGGTGCACTTAGTTAAATGATAAGTTACTTAGACAAAGAAATCGATATCAAATCGTACATGCAGGTCCACTTAGGCTGCATCTACATAATTAAAAACATTGACATAAATATGAATATCAGTAATTTGGAGTTTAGCATAATCTTTCAATAATTCAAGTAGGTCCTAAATTGAATAAGTTTGTAATCTTATCAAACTCTATTATTCTCGTCTACCTAAACGGACCACCTTTAATTTACTTCCGAAAAAATGAAGAACAAAATTCCTTCTTTGCCTCAAGTAGGCTGCCCTTCTTCCTACATCAATCCTTACATCTGCCTTTATGATTTATCATTAGGGATGACAATGAGGCAGTGTGAGTGTGGGGTGGGGTGGGGTGGTGTGGGTTTAGACATATACAGGTCGGGGCAGGTTTAGATATATGCGGGTGTGGGGTGGGGTTGTATGGGTTTAGACATATACGGGTCGGGTAGGTTTAGATATATGCGGGTGTGGGGTGGGGTTGTATGGGTTTAGACATATACGAGTCGGGGCAGGTTTAGATATATGCGGGTGTGGGGTGGGGTTGTATGGGTTTAGACATATACGGGTCGGGGCAGGTTTAGATATATGCGGGTGTGAAGCGGGGCAGGTGCGGGTGCAGGTAGGGTTAGGAATTTCCTCTTCTCAAATAGGCACTTGTTTTGTGTTTGATGATATGTTTCAGGTAAGGGTTAAGGGTGTGCATCGGTCGGTTTGTTCCAGTTTTATGTATTATGGGTTCGATTTATCGGTTTTTGATTTTTAAATATGTTAAAAAATATTTTTTTATCAGTTTTCGATTATCCTTAACGGTTCGATTTCAATTTAATCAATAAGAAAATGCTGATAAGATATTTGTATGGCTTCTCCAACAATTTGACGACAAGACAATAATGTAACTTTACAAATGCTCATAAAAGAGAAATAATAATAAGTAACATGAAAAGAATTATACAAACGTAACATAAAGAAAACTTAAGAGGAATAGGGTTCTTACTTTAGATTTTGACATTTTGTATAAGGTAAAGTTGTGAACTCAAAATAAACTGTGAAGTGTGAATTGAGAGCTAAATTACAAAGATAGTAACTAGTAAGGTATTGAGATTAATATTTAATATTTATGTATCGACTATGGGTAAAGTAGTACATTACTATAGTCTTAATGTGTTATCGATTTACCCAATAACCTAATATTTAAAAATCAAGATCAAATCGATAAGCCGATAATTTTTTTTATAAAATCATTAACCTAATAACTCAATAGCAATAAACTAAATAGCACTTTTTTCAATTCGATTTATCCATCGGTTCAATTTTTACACACTCCTATGTTTCACCTATTTGCACAATGTCAAAATTGAATAGAAAGTATCTATCTGTACATCCTAATTAAGTAGAACAAAATAAACGTAAAATGCAATATAAAAAAAGTTCACACTTGAAGGGTTACAAGATGAGAAGACAATGTTAAATTAGGTCTTAGGCCTAACTCACACCCCAAAAGCTAGCTCAAAGGGAGGAGGATTGCCCAAGCCTTATAAGGAGTCCACCCATCTCATTAACCACCGATGTGAGACT
>JAJOOR010007163.1:0-32306 GCA_036250505.1 Solanum acaule | reverse complement strand
TCTCTCCCGCGTTACCAAACTCAACAGTATTCTCATTAGTCTTCTCTCCCGCGTTACCAAACTCAACAGTATTCTCATTAGTCTTTTCTCCCGCGTTATCAAACTCAACACTATTCTCATTAGTCTTTTCTCCCACATTACCAAACTCAACACTATTCTCATTAGTCTTTTCTCCCGCGTTACCAAACTCAACACTATTCTCATTAGTCTCGAAATCATTATTTCCCTCATTATAAACAATCTCATTCATGTTAACTTTGTTCCCTTTTCCCAACACCTTATTTAAACTCTTCCCCACCATTTTTACCCTCTTCTCCTTGATATCACCTCCCGTTTCCACTTTCACACCATTAGTTTCCACAAATATCTCTTCGACCCCTAAAGATTTTTCATTTCCCCCATTTTCATCCTCATCATCGGAAATTTCAATGAACTCATCCACATTATTCTTCTCGTTAGTCTTTTCTCCCGCGATTTCAGACTCAACATTATTCTCATTAGTCTTCGTGCCCACAAAAGGGGACCACAAAGGGTGAGTATCATTGCTCAAAATGGTGAACCCGAAGCAATGATACTCACCCTTCTCCACCACCTGAGGTGGCGGAGATGGCCCCACAATAGGCACCCCATGAAACACTCTTCTACATTTCTCATTCTGACATCTCAGACAACAATCTTCATAATCCTTCAAAAACTCATACACATAGTAACAGTAAGGACACACAGTCCAAAAACTACCCCTATCTTCTCCCCTGTTTTTCAACCCGTTATCAAAACGGGTTTTCTGGGTCGGACTCGAAAGCACAGACCAAGCTTTGAGTACAACCCCAAAAGCTTCAGAAGCAAATGGGTACCGATTCTTGTTAGGGTTTAACAGATTCGTAACGTTAGTGAAATGGGTTTTGATGAGTTGTGGGTTTGAGTGTAGAGAGGAAGGTTAAGGATAGAATAGTAATTTGGGTGTTCGTTAATGGTGGTAGAGAGAAGTAATACATTCGCTATAGCGAGGATTTGTGAAGGGGAAGTTTGATTTGAGTCGATTTCAATGGCTTTTAAGGCGTAATTACGACAATCTTCGAAGTTTCTTTGATGAAGAAAGTATTCAGAGGCAGTGAGATAAGTTTTGAATTTCGAATTATGGGTGTCCTTTGCTTTGAATCGCTGATTCTCCATTTTTTTTTTGGAGCAGAAAAAGTTGTTGCAGAAGAGAAGGAGACGAAGATGGAAAGGGCTCGAAAAAGGAGTTTTTGTAAAGATGGGAAGTGGACAAAACTGGAAAAGTTTTTTTTAAAAATAAATAAATAAATATATAAATTACTTATATTAGGAGAGATAGAAGCAGAAATGAAATTATATGGGGTAAGTCGGAATGGCCGATGTGACGAATAAGACGAAGAAAACGAGATTGAGATGATTTAAACTTGTGAAGAAAAGGTAGGGTGATGTGTTAATAAGAAAATGTGAAATGTTGATTATAGCAGGAGACACAGAAAATAGAGGTAGGTTGGAAGAAAAACTTATGGAAGATGATTAGACATGATGATATGGTATGACTTCAACTTATTGAGGCTTAGGACATGAATTTTTTATAGGTAGATATGGAGATTGAAATTAGAGTAGAAAGTTAGTAAGTAGACGAATGATGAAGGTCGAGAATTAGAGTTAGAAAGGTACGTAGTAGGTAATAACAAAGATATAAAATATCTAATTTGGTTTATTATTTCACCCATAATACCTTGTAACTGATTATGTAACCTTCAAGACATAATTCCTCCATTCATTTACCTACATTATTATCCACATTATTCTTATTCAATACAAAGAAGAATTCCTCCACTATAAATAGTGGCGTTTCTTCCTTTGTGAAGGAATCTAAGAAATATGAGAAGTGTGAAATAATATTGTAGTGTGTAGTAGTGAAAGAGAGAGTTAAGACAAAAAAAAATATTCTAAGTCTTCAACTATAGACTATACAAAAGAGAGTAGTTATATGTTGAAGGTGTTCTTTTCGTGGAGCTTTGAACTCTTCAACTAATCCGAAATTGCTGAATTGGGGTAAATTATGTCGTAGTGGACTTGAATCTCTTTAAATAGAGCGAGATCTCTACACCTCAACTTGATTGATAATTTATTCATTTTATTTCAACTGTAATTTAATGTATTTGTGGTATATTACACCAACTCATTGTTAGAAGAATATATAAGGTTGTGCTATCTTGTTTCCGAGCAGTTATATATCTAAACAAAAGTGTTCTAAACTATTAATAAATAATTGATATGTTTAAGTAAAAATGTTGATAATTAAGCTGATATTTTATTAAAATAAATTGATTGACATACACAAAAATTTGAGAAAATCATCTATTTTTTGTTGAGTCGCCCCTAAATGTTAAAAAAAGGATGTGAAATATGGTGAGGCTATAAGTATTTTTCCCCAGGTCATTACAGAGGGTCCTGTAAAGATTATGGATTTTTTTTTTTTCAAAAATCATATTACAAAAAAATTCAATAATTAACACACGAAAAACTAAGAAAAACATCTAATTCCTGTTGAGTGGCTACTAAAAAAAATTGGTGTAGATCATAATGAAGCTATACGATTGTTCCCTTGATCATTACTGAGAGTCCTGTTTGCTTATGACTTTTTGTTAAGTTGAACTTATAAGAAGTTTGGTTTATACACCGATATTTACCAAAACAGAAATAAAGTAAAAATGTTTCAAATTTAGTTTGACTAGCATATAAAATTTAGACTAACACTTTTAAGTTTTAACTTATCACATTGGGTTATCAAATTAATATTAATATGGCGTTAAAAATGATAATATGTAATTGCTTGACTGTGTAGATATTTTTTTACACTCTATCTCCGTTATAATTGATTGCTTGACTGTGTAGATATTTTTTTACACTCTACCTCCGTAAAAACAATTATAGCCCTACTTTAACTCTACTTTAAATTAACTATATTATTTTATATAGTTATTTAATATTAAAAGTAATGTAAAAAAAATAAAAATAAAATTCTCTTAATATATTTAAATGGACACATAAATTAAAATATATATTTTTATTATAGAGTTCAAATAATTCAAAACATGAGTAATATTGAATGATTATGTGAACTCCCCTAGTTTATAGTAGAATTGATCAAAGAATTTTATCTTCTTTAATATATCACTCCGACCTAGAAATTCAAGACAAAAATAATAATTTTTTTATTCTTATATTAAACAATTACTTTTTAATAATATCCAATTCTTTTTATTAAAAATATTGTATCATTCAATAGTCGTTTTCACACTTATTGAAATAAAATATCTAAGTTTTCATTTTTAAAAGTATAATAATTAGAAATTTTGTAAATTATTATTTAATTAATTATTTTCTTAAAAAGATTACAAAATGCATACTAGGCAAATATATGTGAAAGGGGTGAGTAACAATATAATAGTGTACTCTCAAATTTCAAAATTTATGTATCTATCCTAAATAATCCCCACTCATTTACCTAATGTCCAAATTTAAACATCTTAAAATGTCAAATAAGTTAATACTCCATTAAAACTTTTGAATTTTGAAAAATTATGTCTTTATCCTAAATAATTTCTTCCCAATTACATAATGTCCTATTTTGAACATTCCAAAATGTTAAAGATTTTAATTTATCAACTAATCAGATTCTGTAATAAATGATTTACTGCATTTGATATTTCATTTTGTGTATATATACAACATATATCCTTCACAAAAATTTCATGTTCAAAATCATCTCCATTTACAAAAGCTTCATATTCTCTAACAATGGCACTCCGACAATATATAGCAAATAACACCCCTAATTTAAAATTTCAAAATTATCTCAGTGCCTCCGAATTGTTTCTTCAACAGAGAAACTTTGAAGATTGTCGTATTTATGCTCTTAAAGCCATTGAGATTGACCCAAATCAAATTGCCCCTTCACAAATCCTCTTCATAGCTAATATTTTGCTCCTGGCTACCAACACTAACAAAGGCCCAAATCACTATTTTATCCTCAATCTTCCTCTCTACACTCACAATCAAGAACTCATTAAGAACAATTTCATGTATGCGTCGAATTTGTTAAACCCAAATTACAATCCATACCCATTTGCATCTGAAGCTTTAGGGTATGCACTCACATCTTGGTCTGTTCTTTCGAGCTCAACCCAGAAGGCCAATTTTGATGACGAATTGAAAAACAAGGAAAAAGAGAAAAATACTTTCGAGCCCAACCCAGAATCTTTGTGGTCCCCTTTTGTGGGGACCATAAAGATTAATGAGAATAATGTTGAGTTTGGGATTGGTGGTGGAAATACTAACGATAAAAATGATGCAAATGAGGTTATTGAAATTTCTGATGACGAAGAAGAGGATGAAAATGGAAAAAGAGATCAATCTTTAAGGGTCGAAGAGAAATTTGTGGAAACTAATGATGGTGAAGTGGATAAAGAAGAAGGTAATTTCAAGAAGAAGAGGATAAAAATGATGGGAAAGAGTTTAAATAAGGTTCTAGGAAAAGGGAACAAAGTTGACATGAATAAAATTGTTTATCATGTTGAGGGGAATGATAATTTTGAGTGTGGTAACGCGGGAGAAAAGACTAATCTTGAGTTTGAAATTATGAAAGATAATAATGTGGAGTCTGGAATTGTTGGAACAAAAAACAACAAGAATAATGTTGAGTTAGAAATTGTGGAAGGAAAGACTCACGAGAAAGGTAATGTGGGTGAAACGAGTGATAATAATAATTTTGAGAATAAATTTATGGAAGATGATGATGATATTGAGTTTCTGAGAGAAGATATCTATGATCAAATGAAGAAATACTATGATATCGAGTTCTTTTGAGTAATTTAGGAAGTTCTCTCTTTTGTTAATTCATGTATTATTGATTTTGATGCAAAGATGTATATCAACTATGATTATTAATATATATCTTATCAAAGTAATGAGTTGAATTGGGCTGCATGTCCTTGCAAACTAACATTGTTCCTTGCATGTTATTCGACATTTGTTTTTCTATTTGTAGGCCAATATAATTTTATTATTAACAAATATATAAATTCACAAGCGAACTCCATATCTTTCTATCTACATGTTCTCAGTAAGGCGAAGTTGAGTCATTTCTTCTCATAACTTTTACTACAATCAACCTCTTACCCCTCCCTATTGGTGCATCCACAAAACATTATAATTGATTGTCTATATTGAGTTTAAATGATATTGTATTTATATTAAGTTTAGTGTTTACATTGTTATAACCTTAATTTGTAAGATCTTGGAATTAATTATTGGTATATGATTTGACATTTTTCACACCCAATTAATCTATCCAAACTTCAACATGAGTCTATATAATACTACTAGACTTTCATGTATTTTTCTTGAATTCTTACATGCTTCAGCATTCAAACTTTTCTTGAAGGAATAGAAATAAATAACAAAGGAAAGGTAAGGATTATATAAAAAAAAGTTTAACCAAAAAAAAAAAATTCCTAATTGAAAATATTACTAGAAATTAGAAGCTAGGAAAACACTTGAAATTTTTGAAAAGTCAAATCGAGAAAAGGAATTGTGATGAAATATAAGGAAACAATAACATATATTAATTAAGAGAGAACGATTTATTTTATTTTAATGCCTTTATATTAAGATTTATAGTTTGTTAGTATTGTATTTATTTCTCTTTTTGTACTATCAAATTCAAATTTTCATTCAAATTTCTTTTTTGAAATTGAATTTTCCTAACTAATTTTTATTTTTAGTATAACAATTATGTTTACATTAATTGGGACGAGTAAAATTTAGAAAAAAAATAATGAAAAAAAATAAGAAATTGGTGTCTATATAAACAAACAATGGAGTATTATATGTACATAGCAAAATTGAGTTAGGTTTCTGCAATTTTATTACGTAAGTTTCTTTTCACCTTTGACTCTATATCTTTATAGTTATTTATTTATTTTCTTAAAGACTTATCGATGATTTAGTTTTTTATTAATTAACTTGGTTTCTTTTGTATTCAATAGTTATAAATTCAAGTCACTTTGATATAAGAATGTCATCCTCAAAGAGCAAACCAATTGACAAGAATATTTCTTTGTAATTTTTATAAAAAAGTTGAGCTTATCTTTTATTCACTAACCTATAAAAAAAATTTAATTTTTTTTTACATTATCAAATAATTTAATTACGATTATAAAATTTGTAACTATATTTATGCATGATGTAAAGATGTTAACACAATTAGTATATTCGATTTAAATCTCATATTGAGCGTTAAGTTTAATCTCTATTAAAGGCGACTCTATATTTAGAGAGATTCAAATTCAAGACTTCTGAGTTCTGATTAAAGATGGAGGAATACTTACTCCTCCACCGACCACCATAACTCTTGTTGTTCATCGATGTTGTTTCATATATATATCTTCTTTCTTTTTCATATAACACGTGAAAACTGAATATACATTATAAATAATTATCGACAAACTTTAAATTGAAAAAGGAAAAAACATACTGATATTTATTTCATTTTTACTATATCATTTCCATTACACATAACACATGCCACTTCATTAGGCTATGCTAGAACTTCAAATTAAAAACGTACGTACATAGTTTTTATTATTGACTAAATTACAAAAAGTGGATGGAGTACGTAGTTTAATTCGAAATTCTTTAATTTATGACGATATTCTTCATTTAAGGGTGGTTGACTCCATGACCGCCGCCTCCGTGACCTCCACCACCATGACCTCCACCTCCGTGGCCTCCACCGCCATGATGACCACCGCCTCCGTGGCCGCCACCACCATGACCGTGGCCTCCGCCACCGCCGTGGCCTTGTGTTTCAGCATTTAGTTGGCCTTCATTTGCTGCTACATATATATATACATACAACATAGAGTAATTAGACTGGACATGATGTTTAAGAAAATAAGAATTTTTTTGACACACGTCAAAATTGTATGTAGAGGCGATTTCAAATTTTTAGATTTACTAATTATTTCTGAATTCTAGAAATGAAAGGATAGCTTATTTCAACACAACTAATTATAAAAAGGATATCCTTAATTAGTTGCGATCAAATGTGTCATGACATTTTTATGATTATAACAACATATTATCAAGAGTAAAAAGAAAATTATAACATTTAAAACCTTCAAATATAGAAAAATAACAATATTCCTTTTTAGAACAGAATAAAAAAAAGTGTCACTATATAAAAAATGATCTTTAGCGATAATTAATTAACAACAATAGCTTAATTGTCTCTAAATAGGCACTTTTGGTGGCAATTAGCACCCGTTGTAAATGTCCTCAAAGCCTATATTGACATTAGATTCAATGACAAATAACTAATACCGATAAAGGGTTTAATACTCTTTGTTAATATGTATGTTTGTTGTAGCTAAATGTTATTTTTGTCACAGTGAATCGTCGAAGTATATTCTATTTCTTGTCATAATTGCATGCATGAACTATATAAATATATTTAAATATGTAAGACAATAAATCCATATGTTTAAGAAAGTTAAAATAGCAATTAATTAAAAACTTTATATTACCTTTAGTCTCATCAACTGCTAGAGCTGAAACAAGTAAAAGTGAAGCACATAAAAGTGCTAGCATAATAATTAGGCTATTATTGATCTTCATATTTTCTTTCACTATATATCCAACAAAGAAAGATTTTTGAGAGTACAATGGAATGATTTTCAACTAAACCTTAGCCTTAATTTATACCCAAAAAAACTCACTATAAGACATAAAATCTTATGTGGTTTTGGTGGTGATGATTTAATTTTGACTCTAACCACTACTCCGGAACGTTTCATTTTACGTGTCTTATTTTGATATATGAGTATATAAAATTTAAGAAAGTAAAGTTATATTTATTAAATTTTATAATCTTAAATTAAAGTTATGCATAATATATTAAAATGTCCTTGAATTTTATTATCTTTAATATACAATGTGCGATATCAGAAATAACCAATTTCTAAATATGAAAAGTTATAAAAGGAAATATACGGATTAATAGACATAGTTAGAGACTCCCGATGGATTAACATAAGTACAAAATATTGATGATTTTCATTAAAAGTTTTCAACAAATAACCTATCAGAATCTAGTTTATCGATAACATTTTTGATGGATTGTTCGTTCAATATTCTTTATTCACGAATCAAATTTTAATAAAATAAATTTTTAATAATGACACATAATTAAAACGAAGAAATGATAAGTTTGAAAATAATTTTCTTAAGCTTAGGCGTAAGCTACGTGGTGCATTTGATGTTTTACACATGGAATTTGAGATAATATTGCTTACAAAGAAATATTTTGTCAATATCTTCATATAGTCAATTTTGGTGTCGATCTTGAATTTCTTAAAAACCATTTTCAACATGTTGAAGTAAGCATCGAGATAATATTGGCTCCCAAAATATATGTGATAATATTGTAATTTTGTAATTAGACTATAATCTAAAAATCCATCTTTAACAAATTAAATTGAGAAAACATTACATCATAATCTAAAATATTTATAAATTAATGCAAATGTCAAATATAGCAGAATAGTTTGTTTGTAAAGTTATATAAATGAGTATTAATAGATCTGAATCCACCAACATGGGTTGTGGTGCACTGGTGGGAGTGTTTCACCCTTAACCTGAGGTCTCGGGTTCGAGCCTTGGGTGTGGAGAAAATCTTGTTGGGAGTGCCACCCCCGAATAGGCCCTGCAGAGATAAAAAAGATCAGAATCCAACATAGTCTAGATTATATTTATGCAACTTTTACAAAATATAAATAATAACATTAAGAGAAATTTGTGTATAATATATTAAAATATTTTTAAATCGTATAATCTTCCATATGACACGTTATAGTATTAGAAATAATGAATATCTTACTATCAAATGTTGCATTCTTTTCTATACAGATTTAAGACAAAAGAAAAGTAAGATACATACTATCAAAAAAACGTTTGATGAATTATTCATCTAATCGATGAACTAAATTATGATTTCGAAAAGTGTTTATTTTATTATTGTAACATGTAAATTAAAACGGAGGATGAAAAAACAAAGGTTAGGGTTAATTAAGCTACGTGGTGCATTAGAAGGTTTTACACGTAAAATATGAGATATTAATGCTTACAAGGAAACATTTTGTCAATATCTTCATATAGTCAATCTTAACGTCGATCATATTATATCTCATTTTCAACGTAATGAAGTAAGCGAAGAAGTGACGAAATCAGAAATTTTATCAAAATCAACTCCAAAACAATATAGAAATGAAATTATACTTGAAACTTAAACTTAGCTTGTGACAAAAAAAAAATAAAAAAAATAAATAAATAAATATATATATAACGAAGGGTTTTTGAAAAGGGAGCGCATCAAATATACTCTTATACTATTAAAAATGATTTAATTATACTTATCATCGTTATATTTTCCGTTCAAATATGTCTTTTCCGTTATACTTTCAGTTTAAATATGTCCCCTCTTATTATATTTTGACACAAAATTGCCCTTAATAATTTACTCCTAAGTCTACGGTTGTATCGCTGATTTTTTACGGTAAATTTTTGGTTTTTTTTTTTTGTGAGAGTAATCTATTAAACATATGTTTTTAAAAAATGGCTGAATTTCTTCTAATCAATAAATATGAGCTTAATTAATCATTATTTCATACTAATTTATCGTAAACCTGTATTCTTGACTGAAATTCCATATTATGAGTTAAATAGGTGTGTTTTAGGAAATAGGATATTTAAAATTAGTTGGTCATTTGATTTGGAGCTTGTCACATGTTTTTTCATCAAAATTAAGGACAATTTGTATCAAAATATAATAAGAAGGGTATATTTAAACTGAAAGTGAACAAGAAAGACAAAAATAGATTTTGAATTTGAAAAGAAACTCTCATAATAATACAAGAGTGACGGTCAGACTTTCATTAAATATATTCAAATCACATTTCTTTGATTGTTAATAGAATCAGGTTGTTTGACAAGAATTTTAAAAATAGCAATATGATTTTTAAAAAAAAATTGTGACTAGCCTAAAGATATTGAAGTAAAAAATTTCCGTTCTTACAAAAGTCTAAAAATCTCTCTAGCATCTCTCTTACAGAATTATTAATCAAAGAAAGCTTTCCGACAAAATAAATTGTTGATGAAACTATTTTTTAGAGGAAATTTAGAGTCCGGAGAATATAAAACACAGATATATGTTTTATTGCATATTTACTACATTATAATTTTTATTTAACTCATAGAACAACATTAGACTAGCGCTAGCTAGCTAGAACGTTACAAAGCACGTTACAAAGACAGTCTGGTGCACTAAGTTCCCGTTATTTATTGTACGTTGTGCATTTAAGGGCGATTGACGTCATTTTGCATATTGTAAGCTGAATATTCTTGAGCAGTTCTACAACATTGCTTGCACCCTCCTCCTCGATAATATCCACCGCAACATCCGTATCGGCAATAATTGCCACCGCCTCCGTGACCACCACCACCTCCATGACCACCACCTCCGTGACAGTCGCGTCCGTGGCAGCCGCCTCCCCCGTCCCAACCATGGCCTTGTGTTGCATCATTTAGTTGTCCTTCATTTGTTGCTACATACAACATATAGTATTTCTCATTAGTGCATGTAACTATTAGTATCTCTTGATTACGTTGTCATATGACGATATTTGATTGAGTACTGAATTTTTGATAAAAATATATTAGATTCGTCAAAAGAGTACATTCTTAGTTGTGGCCTCAAATACGTCACGATGTTTCTATAGTTAGTTGAGGGCATGCATATAGGTGGAGGTAGAGTAAAAGATATGAATTCAATAAAGTTCAATAGCTTAATTGGTCTAATTTTGTATGACTTATATATAAAAAAAAAATTATCTCGTATATTCAAAATATTAATTCAGATTCTAATAACTCAAAAAGATTGAAATCTAGAAATCTTGAATTTGTCTCTATCGACAAACATATTATTAAAGGCGAAAATAAAAAGTAACTAGCTATATATGTTTATGGATGCCAATAGATCCATATATTTAAGAACAATATAAATACTAGTAATGTTTAGATTTGTTAGGTAAGATACAACTAAGTAAATATTAAATTCAAGTCTAACATAGTTCATCAGAATTGTATAATTTTCTGAGAATTATATTTATAAAACCTTTAAAAAAACATATAAAATTTAAACAATAACCTAAAAAGAGATATTTGCGTAAATCAACCTTTACCTTTAGTCTCATCAACTGCTAGAGCTGAAGCAAGAAAAAGAAAAGCACATAAAAGTGCTAGCAAAATAATTAGGCTATTATTGACCTTCATATTTTCTTTCACTATATATTCTAACAAAGAAAGATTTTTGAGAGTGGAATGAAATTGGCTTTCAATTTAGCCTCAATTTATACTCAAAACATCTCACTACAAGACATAAAATCTTATGTATTTCTTCGTGAGGATATGGCTCTAAAACTCTATTCTCGACGTTTTATTTTATCTGTCTTATTTTGATTGAACACAAAATTTTAAAAAAATAAAAAAAAATTGTGATCTTCAAATAAAAATATGTAATATATATTAAAATGTCTTTAAATTTTATGTTCAGATCTTATATGTGTCATGTATGACATAGAAATAATTAACGAGTTTCTGAATATAGAAAGTTACATTTTCTATAGGAATGCACTATTTCCCTCAAAATTTGACTTGCCAATAAGGAATTTTCAACTGATTAAAACGCACTTAGACAAGATCGATATTATTTTTTTTTACTTTCGACATAAATTCCACTAGAATTTGTCTTGCTAGTAACATTTTCAATGGATTACTATCGAGTCAAATTTTAATAAAATATATTTAAAATTTTGATAGTGCGAACTGTTTCACTATTAACTAGAGGTCTCGAATTCGAGCTTTGGATATGGAGAAAATCATGTTGGGAGCGTCACCCTCGAATGGGCCGGGAGAGTGCAATTCAAATTTAATCGGAGCTTCAATGCGAACTCTAGACACGACCGGATGGAAAACCAAAAAAAAACACATAAATTAAAATGAAAGAATGTATAAATTTAGAAACTTTTATCCATTGGATGACGAACTGATTATGGAACTTGGAAGAAGAAAAGGAAAACAAGGTTAGGCTTAAGCTACGTGGTGCATTTCGAGGCCTTGCACGTGTAATATTGGTGCCGATATTCTTGGATTTTTATGCTCATCATTGTCTATCGTAATCGCAGAAGTGACGAAGTCAGAAATTTTAACAAAATCGACTCCAAAGAAATATGAAATGATGTAATATTTGAAATTTGAATTAGTAACATAAAATATAACGTAAGAAATAATTAAAGCCATCTTTTTTATTAGGTGGAAAGTGCACCGATAGTCATTATTAAGACTCCAGTATAAAGAATAGTTGAAATTTTCTAAAAAAAAAATCATTTTGCTTTGCTCTACCTCTGGCCCGAGAGCGAGGTCCAATGATCCTCTTTTCAATTTAAGATTAGCTTAACTTTAAATAATTATAAAAAATTAGTAACAATATATTTTAAATAAGAGTGCTTAGTTTTAATCTTTTTGCTCTACTTTGGAGGATGAGATGGAGAGGGCACCTGGATTTGAATGGCAATGATATGCAAATTAAGTTCTACACACCTTAATTACCTCCCATCAGTGTAGGTAGGCAAATTTGAAAACCCTAGTATTTTTTGTTTCAATATAGGATTTTGAATTTGAGTCCTGGTGTTTCTCCTCCGACTAGGCTACCCCCTTTGGGTAGATACATAGATTTAAGACTAAGTTCTACCATATACTTCCAATTCTCTATCTTTCAATTCTTTGTTCTCTGCAATAATAAAGAAAAGGAAAGACTGATACATTTGAAGGGATCAATTTGTACCCTTGCAACCCTCTTTATATCCTCTCCTAAACTTATGCAACCTCGACTATCTCATTATATACCTTGCATCAGCACAAGTACTAGGCACATGATACATGTATCAACAAGTGTAGCTATTTTTGTTATTATATTAAAATTATTTTTCTTCATCAAATTAAATCCCTAATATTTCTGGCATATAGCAATAAGAATATGATTAGGCAAAATGCTCGAATTCAATTATAAGAGAACACAAGAATAAACTAAGCTAAGATGACAAAAATACAATAAACAAATTCTGAATCCAAGGACAAATTTTGAGTGAAACATTTTATCATTTTAAACATATGAACCTATTGACTTACATTAATATAGGTAGAAATTATGTAGTTACTTCTATAATTTCCAGATATATTAATGTAAGCCAATAGATTCATATGTTTAAAAATAATATAAATATACTATAATCTAAATCTTTAGTAAATATTCTATACATCACCTAATGTTTAGTTTGTAAGGTTAAGAAATATATGAGTAAATATTAAATTCAAATCTAAAATATTGTTCTATCAAAATTGTGTAATTTCTAAAAGTTATATTTATAAAACATTTTAATAATAGGAATAAAAATTTAAACAATAACTTAAAAAAGAGATATTGTCTCATCAACTGCTAGAGCTGAAGCAACAAAAAGGAAAGCACACAAAAGTGCTAGCAGAATAATTAGGCTATTGAGTCTTAGTGATCTTTATAAGTAAAAGTTATTAGTATAATATATTAAAATAACCTTAATTTTTGTGTGAATTTTAAATATATCACGTATGGTATAGAAATAATTAACGAGTTTCTGAATATAGAAAGTTTCATTTTATTAAAGAGACTAAGACTTATAAGAAAAATAAAACACATTATCAGAAAATCGTTATTCTGAACTAATATACTAGTTCCTTTGAAATTTGACTCATTGGTAAGAGATTTCAGACTGATTAAAATACGCCACAATAAATCACTAATTTTTTTTCTTTTAACAAATGTTCCACTAGAATTTAGCTTGGCAATAACATTTTGATCTACAATTATTCCTATATTTCAACTAACTTCAGTTCAAACTATGTATTATGTTTAAAAAAAGTCACAAACTTTGGTTGGACAGAAACTATAGGGGATTGAATCATTTCCCCCCTTACATGATCTTGAACGATCCTTAGTATAAGCTACTAACTTTTGTGGTTTGAGGTTGAGTAAAACCAGATTTATTTCTCAATATGATATTAGAGTCAAATCAACATGATATTGAGCTACTTTTACACGTTCCAAACGTCTAGTCCTGAGCATGTTGAAGATGTTAGAGTCCTACATCGGTGTGAAATGAAGTTGTTAGCAATTGAGTCTTATATGGTGTCATGATTCGATCAAAATCCAGAATAATTATGTAATATGAACTAGAAACAAGAGTGATATATATCCTAGACCCTATCCCACAATAAGGAGTTGCATGCAGGACTGGAGTTCTTTCTCGGATCCACAGAATTACCAGTTTTTGTCTCGAAAAACGCTCTTAGGGCACGGTCCACGAGGGGTTGGATATTGAAGGTTCCTTGAGATTATTAGAAGGAAAACTACATTGCTTCTCTCACAGATTTCACTTACCAAATGTTGTCATTCTTGATGTCAATAAGGTTCTTTTTTATGACCATTGTGTTCGAACCAGCTTCTGCGCACCTCAATTAATTCCACAGGATAAGTATTCTCACCTAAAAGAATGGCTTAAACTTGAATATTTAAGCACCATGAAACGATAATAACATTGGCAGAACCAAGAAAATGCCAGTTACAAGCATTCAATTTCTTTAGCAGGAAAAACAATCCAAATCAGTCCAGAAAAAGAGTAACGGAAGTACAAGAAACAACATATAGTAACAAAAACAACAGATAATAACAAAACAAACAAAGCATCCATGTCTTATTCATGAGTATAGAAACAAAAAGTATGGGAAAGACTGTACAAGTATATATCTTCAAAAGTTGTACGAATATAAGAGAAATGAGAACATACCACTCTCATGCTTGTGTCTCGACTCTCCTATAACGACTCCTAATTACAGAACAAAGACTAAAAGAGACGGAAAATTCAGCTCATATATTGGAGTCAACAAGAGCAACGTTATGAACCTTTCAAGAATGAGCGGATGATATTAACCATCTCGACATGTAGCTTGCTTCTGAAGCAGAGGGTATTCCAGATCTCCATAAGTTCCAGCAGGATGGAACTAAAACCATCAGACAAAGTGATACGGAAAAATTCTAGCGTTTGTAGAATACAATGTCACGGCTGCAGTTGGCCTTAATAGCTTCTTCTAAACCTTGTACACGGTCAAAATCAGCTTTGAATGTCACCATGGTGACTCCATCTTTCCCAGTATCATAATCCTGCTTGATATCTTCTGCTTGGAACGACTGTAGCTGTGAATCCGAAACGAATTCCCAGAAATACATCAATAGAAGCAAATGTGAACCAATTATGCTCTTGAAGCATCCAGATTTTGATTAAGAAAATGAACTGAAGAATCGAAAAACTAAAACTGAATATCGCAACATTGACACATATTAGAACTCCCTCCGTTTGAATTTGACTTGGCATGGAGTTTAAAAAAGAAAAAGATTTTTTTTTGAATCCTGTGGTCTAAAACTAAAGATATGCAGAATGTACAAAAAAACACTCTAATCTTGTGGTCTTAAATATGTCATATGGAAAGTTGAAAGTAAAAAATTGCCAAAAAAAGACGGACAAACGCAAAGATTAGAATGGTAGAAGTTTTAGCACAAAAGATCAAATTTACCTGATGGTATAAGACTCCTAGTAGTTCAAAAGGAACCTCCAAGCCCATCGGCACCTAAAACCAAAAAGTATTACTTAATCAATGAATCGGTCTCAGGTTTATGCTAAAAGCTAAGAACGCAGTGAGAAGAATAGGATCAACGTGCAGTTGAAACTATGCCTATACACGATGGGCAAGGGAGGACGGGGGATAAAAGCTGCTCAAGCAATTTATTACTTTAGATTTTATGAGACATGTAGGAGCATTTCTCAAGCATTCTGCAGCTACTCCTCCATAAGCTCTTACTAGACCTCCAGTGCCAAGTTTAATTCCTCCGAAGTGCCTGCAATTCAGAAAAGCAACACGATAAAGATATATGCATGATTTCACTTCTTGGAAACATTCCCAGTTTGGGCACATGAAATTTTTTAGGCCTCAAGAAAAGATGCAAGTCTAGTTTACATCTCCTTTGACAAGAATTCTGAAAGTACTAACACTATTTACTGAATAAATGTGGTACCTGATAACAACCACCATGATTCTATCCAATCCAGAGGATGCAATTGCAGAATGTATCGGCTTGCCAGCAGTACCAGATGGTTCGCCATCATCATTAGTCCGATATTGTTCACCAACCTAAATAGAACGAATAATAACATTTTTAGCATGGTAAGATAAGAAACAAGATGATATACACACATTCGGAGAATCCTAAAACTAGAGAGACTTTGTTTCTTATATGTCCATATAATAAGCAGTTGCTATCATTACGGATGGAAGCAATTATAACCCAAAATGCTAGTCACTAAGTGGTTGTTTGGTTCAAAACTAGGCTATCCTGGTATTATAATCAGGATATATATCCCACAAATGTATCCTGGTTATACCTAATACCCTCAACTGAAGGCTAAACACATGATAGATTCAATCCAAAACTATACTGGGATAACGCACTTAATTACACATTCCTACCAAACGATGCCTAACTAAACCATATGTTCTCAACCAACCAATGTATCAACTATACTTCAATCACAATACTAGTAGCATAAGCGTAATAGAGTTTCAACAAATGCAGCTCCTTTTTTATAATGAAACAACTTTTCTTCATCAATTCCCAAATACTTATAACATATAGCAATAAAAATACTGTTTTGTTACACTTGAGTCAAGGGTCTTTCAGAAAAGAACCTCTCTACCTCCACGGGGGTGGGGTAAGGTCGGCATACACTCTACTCTACCCTCCCCAAACCCCACTTGTGAAATTACACTATTTATGTTGTATATCAATAAAAATATTGATTTGTTGCACTTGAGCCTGAGGGTCTTTCGGAAAGAGCCGGTAAAGTTTGAATCCACTCTACTCTACTCTATCCTCTCTAGACACTCCACTTGTGGAATTACACTGTATATGTTGTATATCAATAAAAACATGATTTTGGCCACAAGAACATACCTTGTACGCCCAACAATTATGTGTAGCTCGAGGATCTCGTACCTAAAATCAAATCAAATCAGTAATTACAACAAAAAGATAACCAAATCCTCATAAACAAATTCAAGATTAAAATTTCAAGAATAAAAAAAAATTGCAAAAGATTCAATCTTTACACACTCAATACACCCAAATGAACCCAAAAACCAAAAGGGTACCTCTGAAAGGAAAGATTGAGCAGAACCCTCATCTGGAATATGGCCAGCAATGGCAATAAATTTGCTTTTTTTTATTTCTTTCTCAAAAGTGACTCTTTCTTTGAGTGTTGTAAATGCACCTCTATTCGAACTGCTACTGGCACTGCTAGTGGTGACCATTTGTTTTCCGGTGCCGGAAAATAAGAACGCCGGCGAGAATATCAGGCGGTGGTTACAGCGGCGGAGGTGGTGGTTCAGCTTTGAACAAGGAGTGGAAAATAACCAAGAAGCAGACATCTATGGTGGCAGCAATTTCGTGAAGATTGAGGATGTTGGAAAAATTAAAAAGAGTAAAATTGAAATTTTCACCCATTAAGTTTTGGTAATTACAAATTCATCTTTGGAGTTTAAAATTGACACATGAATTTTATCAATTTTTTGGGTATCAACTTGAAATTTTTTTTTTGAAACAATATTTGTTTTATAATATGGTGGATTATTGCAATTTTAAATTGAAATCGAGAATTTAAAATATGAAAAAATTAATTTGTAGTATATTTTAAGCGAAATAGTAGCTCTAGCTCTTTTAAGAGAGATTTATGTTAAACACAACAAATCAAATATTATTATTTGTCAATAACTCCAATTTCAAATATTTTCTCTAATTAGAATTTCCTAACAGTACTCTGGACTTGAAACTATCCTTCTTGAGCAGAATAGTAAAAATTAATTATGAAATTACAATTGTACAAAAATAAAAATCTTTCAATATGTGTCAATTTACTACTGAACTTAGATATGCATAATAATTTTATAAAATGTAAATGGATAGATGACAATCCTGCACATTTTAATCAGAAATATCTATGCTAAACTTTTAAAATATAAAAGATATTTTCTCCTTGGAAACCAAATACAATGTGAATTAGTTTTGAATGCTAATTGCCTAAAACAAAAGTATATCAATTGTATATCATTTTAATTTCTCTGTTTCTTCTTAAAATTTCTCTTTTAGAACTTTTACAAGCTATAATGGAAGGTGATATACTATGGCATATGTTCTCAAATGATGAGAACAATTGGCAAAAGCAAAACAAGGCCCACATAGGAATTTTCCATGGGTTTATACATGTTCCAATTCACTAGAGTTTGAGATTTGAAAGAATCCAACCATCTTTTCTTGTTTATCATAAAAAAAAAAAAAAAAAAAACATTCATTCATGCATAAACATATGAATTCATAGAATAAATATCTTTTTAAAATGCTATACTTTATACCTATTTATTATTTAATTTTACACTGAATGAAATCGAATTAGTCGTTAGCTAGCCGTTGGGATAACACCTATCTAGTCTCTTCTTTCTTGGGGGGTTATTTTCTTTTAAAAAAATTGTTTATGCTCCTACTTTATAACTAGGAGAATTTATTGAATCTGAGAAACATGCATAATTATATTCTTAAAAGATAGTATTCTTAACACATCTCAAGATAAATTCTACTCTTTATAATTTTTCTAATAGACACTATCTAGATGCAAGGGTTCCAGAGCCACAGATAGCTGAGGGGTTCATCCCAATCCCATTGAACGAAAAATTACACTATTCATATATGGTTATTTAAAATTATCTTTCGTGTATTTAAAGTAGATGTTGAACCCTCACCCCACCCCTCGACTTCTTTGTGTGTTTACTTCTCTATAGTTTGAACCCCTTTAGTGAAAATTATGATTCTGTCACACCCTACGTCTAAATGAGGTAGAAAACTTTCATATCATTAGTAAATGAGGCCAGAAGTTTGGACAACTTTTGAGTTGTATGCATGGTTGAAATTTTTTTGTACTATTATAATTTCTTTGGTCAAATCTATAATAAACTAACCATGTTTATTTTAGTAAATAATATAGGAGTGTTAGATGTAGAAATCAACAAAGTCGCTTTGGCCGAGTGGTTAAGGCGTGTGCCTGCTAAGTACATGGGGTTTCCCCGCGAGAGTTCGAATCTCTCAGGCGACGAATTGTTGTTTTTTATTTTCGTTATTATTTATATTTCGATTATCGTATTATTGTATTTATCGCTCATTTTTTCCCTCTCAAAATGTTTTGTTATGCTATCTTTAGTATTTGTCATAATTTCTTAGTCATATTTTTTTACCGAACTACTTTGATGTATATGTCCTTGAGTTGAGTATTTATCGAAAACAACATATCTACCTCTTAAGGTAGGGGTAAGGTTTGCGTACACACCACCTTGTTTGTCGAAAATAACATCTCTACCTCTCAAGACAAGGATAAAGTCGGTGAATACACTATCCTCTCCCCAAACTCTATTTTTGAGATTTCACTAGGGTGCGTATGGTCAGTTCAGTCCAGGCCTCCAGGGTTTTATCGATGAGGTTTGTCGATTTTCAATTTGTAAGCACGCAAAATCACTAACCAAATCAACAAGATATTTATTATCGGTTCATTAATTTTCTATCCTTAACGACTTGATTTTCGATTAATGGTTGATAAACTAGTAAATTATTAATAAAAATCATAAAATTAAAAATTAAACCAATAACAAAAATTGACAAGAGGGAGTTGCTCGAATAGTAAGCTAAGCACCCCCTCATTTATAACCTAAAGATTTTTTATGGATCAAATAAATTATAATTTTAGTGACAATGTCATAATCCTTTAAAGAAAAATATCATAAGTGGGTGGGGGTGGCAAAAAGCACCTACCCCTAATAAAGCCATATGCCCAAACGCGGTGACTCGGTCATGTTCTTTTCCAACTTTCTTGGCAACAATTACGTCAAACATTTAGTATTATTTGTTCTATTTTGGGTGCCATACAAGTGTGAACAACTCACAAGTAGAGTCCAAGTCAAGCACTCAAGTTGTAATTATTTGGCAAAATTTCATTTATTTAGACTTTTCTAAATTGTTTTTCATTAAATGCATCATGATTTTTTATTAATCTTTGACTGAAGTCGAAGAGAATAATATGTACGCAGATAATATAGAGTTTGGGAAAATATCTATTGTCTCCAAATCGTTTGGTTCATTCTTATGTTTGTCCTAGTAAAATTATCTCGTATTTGCTTTTTTTGCTAATGTAGCTCCAACATGAATTGGATTGGATAGACTCCATATGTCTAAAATTTTCAAGAAAAATATCTAAATTTATCGGTATGACTTAAAATTACTCTCAGTTCCTTACGGCCTTAGGGGTGAGAAAAAAATATTTTTTTCCTAATTAGGAGATTAATTTGTGTAGTGAAAGTTTTATCAAAGAAAGAAACATTTTCTTAGTAAATATTTTTTTATCTTTAAAGCTCGATAAAGAATGAAAAAAAATCTAATCTAGTATCTATCCCACCTCACCACCCCTTTGGTTGTCCATCTTTCAAATGACACTAGTCTTGATTCAATTGAGAAGTATATTGTAATCATAAATTCATAATATTATATTAGTTTTTTTTTCTATTATTTAAATGTGTACGGAGGTTGACACAAAATTATGTATATTTCATATTATGTACATTTGTAATGTCAATATTAAACTGACAAACTTGTTTTTGTAGGCAAGAAAAGATTGGAATTGAGATTAAGACTTTGTGAGTATGACAATTACATTATTAAAATCAATTAGACGGTTTTAAATTAGTTTAATTTTAATATTTCTTATTGAAAAGGAAGGGAATACATTCTTACCTATTTTATTTTTATTTTTTGGGGGTTAAAAGTAACATGGAGTAAATATTACGCATGTAAAACAAGCCACAATTTGAAGATGCTATAGCTTTTGCCCATTTTCCATAAACAGACCATACAATTGGAAGGCCATAAAGGCCAAAATTGGGGCATCAAATGCCAACTTGACCACTTTTTTTTTTATATTAATATTGAGTTTCGATAAAATTTGAATTCGTTTAGGGCAATAATTCTAATAATTGTTTTTAAGCTCAAATTTAAAATCTCTAAATAAGGATGAATAGACTTTAATTATTGTACAATAATCCATGTTCATAACTTGACCACTTTTGAAAATGGGTACTCCTTATGTTCTATTTTAGTAAAAATTTACGAGTACTCTATTAGATATTATTATTTGATTTATATTTACTTTAAAAAAAAATAAACATTCTCCACTTCGAAACAACTTCAAATAGCCAATATGATAAAACTTAATTTCATATATTTTATTTGAAGTAACGTGTTGTTAAAGTTCAGGTTAAAATAATTGAACTTTAGTCATATGTATCGAAATTTCGAACATATAGTATCACATGTTTGAAGCTGTTTTGAAATAGACTGACTTGTAAACTTTTACATTTTATGAATAGAATTTCATTGGTAGTCCTAAAATCAAATACAGGTACACTTCAACCTCTATTTATGAGTCGCACTTCTTTCTTTAATATATCAAGAAAAGAATAACATAAGAAAAGAATAAGATAGGTTCTATATTTTAAAATAATTCAGTTTCATATTTTTTATTTATTTTATTAAAAAAATAACTTTATAGCAACGAAATATTTTTAGCATATTTTCTATTAACTTTTTAAAAAAACTTACGTGGTTAATCAAATATCGTCACATTGGACCGGGAGAGGTATATGCTATTGCCTTTGATTGTGCGGTTTCAAAGTGTCGGGTAAAACTTTGACCCCTTAAGTTTATTCTCAACCAATAAGCACCATCAATTTTATTCAAGAAGGTTCATATGATCCATTAGTTACACATTGTAGACTTTTAACTTTTCAATGGCATAATTCCTCACGTAATCAAATAAATATTTTTTTCTCTTTTCTATCTAACATTTTCTCTTGAAAAATATAAAGTAGTGGTAACTATTGTCCAATTGTAATTCAAATATGAGGCATCTTTTCATTATACAATCGACATGAAGTAGAATATTTATAAGATTTTATGACTTATTGAGAATCTAATTGTTATACATAGTTTATAAAAGTCAATTTCTTTTAAATTTGTTATTCCTATCAGTAAAAAAAATTATATCCCAACATTGTTATTCGTATTGTTGTTAGTAAAAAATAACTGCATGTCTGGCTTTTCTTGAACATAGTTGATGATCTATTGATGCGCGATCTTCATTCATTTGTTGATCTAATTATTCGTATAAATTACAATCAAATAAAACGACATATTTAAGTGGTTAATTTGTCTACGTAACAAAAAATTGAGTATTCATACAAAAACTTAACAAAAATTGAATCAAAATTATCTAATATAAACATTTATATATTCAATCAGAACATACCATACTTCAAATATCTAAATAGCTAAAAAATAATAATACAAATGAAGTGACCAGGTCAAGATTTTTGAGTTATATTACACTTTCCATTTGTGGCTGAGTCAAAATTTTCACTAAAAAATTCAAAATTAACACGCAATAAAACAAAATAAAATTCAACACCTAAAAAGAGTCAAATGAATGAAAAATCCCCTCGATCCTACTTAACTCCACCCCGACTTCCAACTTCATTATTACAACCAAAAAATATTTCCATTGCCCAAAGGCCCCCACTTTCCTTCCGCCGCAGAGAAAAGTATACTGAAAGAACCCGCGTTGTTTACAAAACCTAATTTCCCTTTCCTTTCCCTTTTTCCCTTATAAATTCGCTTCTTCCTCTTCCTTCTCAACTCACAATTTATATGTCTCACAGACTCAACGTTCCACACTTCGCATCTATAGCTTTCGGTCTCCATTCCCATCTCCTGGTTTCCAGTGAGATGAACTCTAATTCCAATTGGATTTAAACTTGAAATTTATTCAATTTTTTCCAATTTTTCCCATTACCTAATTCATATTCATTCTTTTTTGAAAAAGTTTTCGTCTCGATTCATTTGGTATAATGGGTGTTAAGGGATTTGTTGAAGGAGGTATTGCTTCGATTATTGCTGGTTGTAGTACTCACCCACTTGATTTAATCAAAGTCCGTATGCAGCTTCAGGGAGAAACCCCAATTTCAGCTCCGGCGACTGTTCACAATCTCCGTCCAGCACTTGCTTTTCACACTGGTGCTGCTAATCATACTATTTCCATTCCGGCGCCGTCGGTGGTTGCTCCACCGCGTGTAGGACCGGTTTCTGTAGGTGTTAAGATTATTCAACAAGAAGGAGTTGCTGCTTTGTTCTCCGGTGTATCAGCTACTGTTCTCCGGCAGACACTTTACTCTACAACCAGAATGGGTTTATACGATATGCTGAAACAAAAATGGACGGATCCAGATACTAACATCATGCCTTTGTCAAAGAAGATCGTTGCCGGATTAATCGCCGGCGGGATCGGAGCTGCCGTCGGTAATCCCGCCGATGTAGCGATGGTCCGCATGCAAGCCGACGGTCGGCTTCCGATCTCTCAACGCCGCAACTACAAAAGCGTGATCGATGCAATTACTCAGATGAGTAAAAGCGAAGGGGTAACTAGCCTGTGGCGCGGTTCATCTCTTACTGTGAACCGCGCCATGCTAGTTACCGCATCGCAGCTAGCATCGTACGATCAGTTCAAAGAGACTATCCTCGAGAAGGGGTTAATGAAGGATGGGCTTGGGACACATGTGACTTCGAGCTTTGCTGCTGGGTTTGTGGCTGCGGTGGCGTCAAATCCAGTGGATGTAATTAAGACACGTGTTATGAACATGAAGGTCGAGCCAGGAATGGCCCCACCGTATAATGGGGCCATTGATTGTGCAGTGAAAACTATCAAAGCTGAGGGGCCAATGGCATTGTATAAGGGATTTATTCCTACAATCTCAAGGCAAGGTCCATTTACTGTGGTGCTCTTTGTCACACTGGAACAAGTCAGGAAAATGCTTAAGGATTTTTAATGATGATGACGAAGAAAAAAAAAATTAATGGGATTTTAGTATTAAGAATTTAAAAAAAAGTTAAGTTTAATTTATGTTTTTTAAGTTTTTAAGTTTGGGAAAAGTGATACTATGTCGTGTTCTAATATTATTATTATTATTGTTACTTCTATATGAAAAATGAGTTCTTGTTTGGTGGAAATTAATGATTCTTGATTAAGCAAATGTTATAATTTTTGTTTACTTTTATGTTTGTTGGGAAAGTAGAATTAGGTGAAATTAATGACTAGTTTAACTATAACTCTTTGATCTCATTTTCTAAACACGTTTGAATTTTATGGTCTAAAATAAGTTATAATGTTTATGCGGCTATATAAGAATGTCTATTGGTCTTTTGCTTGAACTCCACCTTCAAACTTATCACTTCGGTGTTAGGCGAGTATAATTTGTTACGACCTTTTACATATAAGAACTATCATATTAGGTGTGACACAAGTCCATGTTTGGTCTGAATTTTGATCGTTGGATATCGCTTTCTGATATATTCCAATGTTTAAATCGAATTTTGGTTCATAAGAATTTTTAAAATCATCAAACAATGCATGACAAAGAACAAGTTCATATGCTACATAGTCGTGTTTGGGCTTAATATAATGGACAGAGATTAAAGAACAAATTCATAATGCATTGAGTTAAAACAGATAATACGTGGTATTGAGCTTAGTGATAAATGTATGCATAAAGTCAATTGTATAAAAATGTGCAAATTACTTAACAAATTTAAAAATAAGACGACTTTAGGCTAATTTTATAACATCTCAATTGACCAAGTCGACACGATTTTATTTCAAATCACATATATATGCTTTTTTTTAGAAGAAAAAATAAACAAATTTACACCCCAAAGTTTTACTTGTGGGATAAAGTAGCTTTGGACTTTCAAAATTGTTGTTATAACCGGATAAATGATGATTTTCGTTTGTCAATTTTGTCTTTATAGAGAAATGAATTTGGATTCTAACTCAATCATAAAAATTAGTTAAGAGATGGGAATATTGTCTACACCATATTAAAGAGATCCCCACCCCCACCCACCGACTCAAAAGCAAGAAGGAAGAGCGCGACAACTATATGAAAACCTTATGAGTAAGGTTAATCGAAGGTCAGAAAAAGTTTATTGGCAAGAGGGAATCAAATATTTCGAAATATTTGAGTCTGCCACTGATCAAAATTTATATAATACTTTTTTTCTTTTTAGTCCGTTTTAAAAAGAACAGAATCTTCTATACTTAGTAACAACTTAACTTTAAACTTCACATATATTAGGCAACTAAACTTCACATATAACTTATTTTTTAAAATTATAAATTTTAAAAATCATTCTTTTATTATTAAACTTCATGCCGAAGCAAACACCTTTCACATTAATTGAGAAGAAAAGAATAATATCTTAAACAAATAAGTATTTTATTTAATCACAAAGAACAAGTAACACCATGTTACGTTAATATTGGAACAATATTATATCATGCCCACCTCCAAAGGACAACAAAAAAAGAAAGAAAAAAAAGTCAAAATGGCTTCTTAGCCACCAAAAAAGAGTTTTATTTAATTAAAAACTCTTTTATTTTATTTTCACACGTTTAAGGGAGAATAATTCTAAGTAGAGTAGCTTGACCTAAGAAATTTTGAAAAAGTCATGGTCAAACCTCTAAAGTCAAAAAGAATTGAATCCATTTTCACATAATTTTCAATATCACATTTATTAATGATTGATAAATTCAGTAACTAAAATAAATCAAAAATTCATAAATTTAAGTTGACTTTGCTTCTCTTTAATAAAATAATCTAAATGGTATGTACTCATATTAATCAAATCGATAAATTTAGAATAGTAAATACATAAACAAAAGGTTTTATTTATGGGATCATAAGTTGTTGCCTAGTAGGTAAGGGAGCGTGTGCTAGGCACATGCATAAGGGTCCTACAACTTCTACTACTTGTGGGCCCATATAAGTGAAACTCGAAGATTGTTCTCATTTAATAATATCTTATTCTTCGATTATATTATTATCTGTATTTTTTTTCTTCGATTATCGTATTATATATGTTGCTCATTATGTTCAGCATAACTGCTTCATTGTTGTATTTCCCTTTTCATACTTGATTTTATTATTCTTTATGCCAAGAGTCTATCGAAAATCATCTCTCTACTTTCACAAGATAAGGTAAGATTGTGTACACATCACCTTCCTCGAACTTTACTTGTGAAATTACATAGAGTATATTGTTATCGTAATAATCGAGGCAAAGGCATTATTTTCTTCTACTTGTGATGTTTCTTCATGCAATGCATCTTGGAATAATGGTATTTGGTTCTTATAAGTTAGTAGGAAGTTTGGTTTTTTCCCCCTTAGAATATAAATTTGTCTCTAAATTCTAAGAGATTGTGATGAATTCTTGAACATGCATTTATTCACATGCTTTGATACCTTCTATAATTTGAGTTCCTAATTGACTACACACTACATCCATTGAATCCTATTCTTTTTTAATGAAATATTCTCTTGGTTCCCTTTTTCTAAAAAAAAATAGCAATAAAAGATCAAAAAAATTGAATATAAACTTTGTGATATAGCCCATCTTTATATCCCTAAATAGGAAGGAGACATGAAATTCATACATGGTGAGTTGGTGACTAACACATTATGTATTATTATTTAAAATATCTTCACAGAGTTAATGTCACATAACATACTTTATTACTCCGTTTGTTTTTTAAAAAAAAATTGTCTTACTTTCCTTTTTTAATCTGTTTTTTTAAAAAAATGTCTTCTTTCTTTTCTGACAACTCTTAAATTATAACTTCATCTCACATGTTTAAAATCACAAAATTAAAGAAAATTTTGTTACATTTTACACATCTTTAGTTTAAATAACTACAAGATTCAAAAGTCTACCTTACTTTCTTAAACTCCGTATCAAATTAAAATCAGGCGAATAAATTAAAACGAATGAAGTATTATTATTTTTATTATATAGTTGTCACCAATCCAAATGGTTAGATTCACAGACAAGAAGTTTGACCACTTGGATTAAACCTAGTAGAATAATTGAATATCAATAAAAGATTATGGTCCCTATTTGTATAGTACTTTTTTTTGCTGGAACTTAGGACAGAGAAAACAACAGTATAGTATTAACTAGGGCAGCTATCATCTGGTCAATAATTCAACAGTGACAACCTTAAACAGAGATCTCAGATTCGAGTCATAGAAACCATATTTGTTAGAAGCACATGTACCCAAAACACTTTATCAATCATCAAATACATGTGTGCAACACTACTATTTCACGAGATACCAATAACCTCAGATAATTTACCAACCAAACCTTAACGCATATCGAAAAAACCACTTGGCAAATTTTTTTGAGGGAAATAGCTGCACAATAGTTTCTAAATATATTGCTTCTGTATAATATTGACATATATTGTAGCAAGCTCAGTAAACTACTACTTGTAGTACAAATTTCTAAATGAATAAAAAATGATGAACAGTTACTCTATAGCAGCCATAAAGAAGAACCAAAAGATAAGAGTATCTAACAAAATTGGACAGAACCCTCTCTTCATCTCTACGCTTCGTATGGTGCAAGAGACTGCAATTCTTGATATTTTCTCCGCGATGTAGAAACAAAGGAAGTACTATGTAGGAGTATTTGGTATATGCTATGTACAAGTTTTGTTGAATACTCTTAGTAGAAGTAGTTGTTGTCGTTGTCATTCACTGCATCTTTACAAAGCATGGATCGAACATCTGCAATAGATCTAGGCGGTTCCAAGTCTTTCTCTTGGAGTGCATTGCCTAGATACTTTTGCATTCCTGATGCAAATATGTCATCTAAAATCTGCACGTTCGAAAACAGAACCATCAAGGAAATAAAGCATGAACCTTCCACTCCTATTTCAAGACGAAAAAGGAAATGTCGTTGTAAAATTTTGTTGAGGTATCAAGAAAATGATGAAGGTGAAAGAGTCAGGCTGGCACCACGGGGTTAGAATAGCGCAAGAGTCCAAACATGTTAAAATACATCAATTATCATATGAAAGTTTTTGAACCTATAAGAACCAGAAATCACAATCCCCTTATTTCCATATCAGTTATCACATGAAGATTCTAGATTACACAAAATTTAATCTCCCGGTGGAAAAAGTGGTGTTTGGTTTGGTGTATTAAGGATAATTCTGTCTTTAACCGTGCTTATCCATGTATTAAACCTTGTAGTGCTAATACCATGGTTTGAAGTTCTAATGATGTGATGATTCTAGAACACAAAATAGACTTAAAGAGCAGAAAAGTAGCATCAACTCACCGATACTGCGACTCGTGATGCTTTGTACCAAGATCTATTGTCTTTCCTCTCTTCCAAAAACTTGAGCACATCCTGAAATTAAATAACCGTGAGTCATTTGAAGAGTGCACAACATTAGGAAATATTTCTTGGATAACAAACAAGCGATTCACTAACCTGCCCCATACGATCCCAGAAGCCTCGACAAATAATTATGAAAACTTGCATCTCAAATACCATATGAAGTTGCTCAATTGCATTATCCAGCAGATCCTTCAGCGGCTGAATCCTAACTCGTAAATCAGATTCCTGTGTACCTTCCTTAGCATCTTGGATTATCTTCTTCAGTTTAGTGGGACTATGCAATCTTGTCTGTATACAGAAACAATTATCACAACTCTTGCAAACATCGATAAATTTAGACAAGAAGTCAAATTTAAACTGGTAGCACAAAACTGTAATGCATTCTGATAGAATACTTACATTTTCTACCAGTTTATCCATGATTGCTTGCATATAACCTCTGAATTTAGTTCTCAACATAACTGTAATTTCACTGATACGCTCTCCTGGAGTGACATGTCCTCCATCAGGCAGGCAAGAACCCCATGACTTGAATTGCAGTTCTATCTGAGGCCGTAGAACATCCAACATTCTCTTCATGGAATTCAAAAGAATTCCCAGCTGAAAAATAACTCGAGTTATTTTTTTGCAAGTCGAAAACAGAAAAAACGGATTCATACATTTACAAGGCTATTGCAAAAAGACCAAGGAGCTCACCTCTTTGCAGACTGCAAACGGAGTTACTGTGCCTTTGGTGATTTTCTGGACATACTTGAGACCTAATTTAATGGGCATTATGTTCTCCTTTAATGGAGATAAAACATCCGCATACTGTCTGTCCAAAGTTTCAATAACCGCCTTTTCTACATCTGCTATAGCCTTTTGAAAAGACGTGGAAAACATAAGTGTCGTTAGTGAGTAACAAGGCATTGGAGGTATGTAATCTTGCTTTCTGGAATTGAGATAACCATACTCTTTTCACATATTTCATTTAAGCCTATCACTAATCTTAGGACCATATATAATAATTCTCAAGTGTTCTAATGCTAAACACTCAACAGCAAAACGGGGAGGGAAAAGACAAGATGAAGAAACTTTTCTCCCCTCCAAAAAGCTGATATTGCTATTAATGTAAAATAAAAACATGTTTAGTGCTCAAAGGACTTGAAGATGAAGAATTTGATGAGCAATCTTTGTACATACAGTTTCCAATGAGAAAAGATATTCAGGCCAGCGTCTTATGACAGCATCATATTCAGCTAATGTCTCCTTCAGTCGGTCATAGATATCATCAACAAAAGGAGTTGTTGAGTGCTGGGTATCTACACAGGGCCACTTTATCTGCAAATAATACCAAGTCAAGTACAGAATACTAAGAAAGAAATTCAGAACAAACACGTCTGAAGATATTGTTGACTAGACACAGCAATGTGAGGATTGACATACCTTGTCAGGTTTACACAATTCGAGCAAAGCAAGACGCTTCTCCTTGATCCAGAGAGTAATGTATGGATGGAACAACTCCTTTGCATCAACTCCACCTTTGACAGGACTGTGAAAGGATTTTCACCTCTGTCAAAATCATACACGCAGGACATGCAGTATAAGCTGAAGTTCTGAACTAACGAATATGCATTACCTGATGTTCCAGTAACTAAAATCCTTCTGAAGATCAGCTGTTGCGACAATGAGTTCTGCTACAGGAGATGAGGGACCAGTGGGAGGACATGCAACAAGGAATGCACGCAATCTGCTACATAGCTCCGCGGAGTATATGGCTGATGAAAGATTTGGGAGGTCTAGGAAACTACAGAAGATTAATCCAGAAATAGCTGTGAGTAATGGCATTCCATATAGTAATTGTCTAATAACAGATCTACATGCTATCAGAATATATTTCCCTGCCTTTCCTAAATGTCTTCCTTTTCATCATATTACATCCAAGAGAAAGATGATTGCTCGTGTCCAGAATAGACCAACATCCAGAGTTTTTTTAATTCTGGAGAAAGATTTGCACAAGAACAACAAAATACAATAAGACAGATATATGCAAACAAATGGTTCACACCTTTTATTACCTCATGCTGACCACAAAGCACAAAGTGACTAAGTTCCTAAACAAGCTGCCAAGTTCCACAAATATATGCAAACAAATGGTTCACACCTTTTATTACCAAATTGCCATGCTTTGAATAAAAGGCATTGAGCATACAACTTAGAGTAGACCAGTATGAATAGACTGTGATTGAGAGGTTAACTAGAGTGACATGGGCAGTGACGATTCATATAGTCGAATCCAACTAGCTTAATGGCTGAAGCGTGATAATTGTTTTTATTGTATGAGTAGAATTATCCAAAGTAGCAAGAAAAACAGGATAATAGATTGAGCTGTCAAAATCTGAAAACTAGAAAAAGACCAGCTAACTTCAAAAGACCAATATGACCATCTAAAATTCCAGCTTTATAGCTGAATGACACAGGAAGTCACACTCCAGTGAGGGAGGGGAATGGTAGGGTACCTCGGAAGTATATTTTGATTATTGATCTGTATGTCTGTATGAACTTCATTTCTGATATTCGAACAAAGTGATACCATCTTCTGGTAAGCTGTGGAGCGAGCCATAGGATCCATCAATATGTTGTCATTGTTGTTGGAGACAAATTCATCTGTTTCTGCCAAGTGTCTTCTGGATCTTTTCTTCGCAGCAGTCTACACAAAAAATAATGTGCAGAAGTGAGAAAGCTTCCAGAAGAAAAGGACTGTTTCACATCTTCCATTCCTTGAAAGAAAGAAGAAAGTACAAACAAAGTTTCTCTAACCTGAAAATATCTGCATAGTTTCAACTGGGCCTCTGGAGAAAGAATATCATTAAGAAGACTATACAGCTTCAAAGCAGGAGAAAGTGCAGGAGCAGCAACTCTAGTAGCGGGTTTGAACACATCTTCCATCCCTGATGGTAATGATTCGTCTAAAGACTTGTAGTTCTCAAAAACTAGAGCGACAATCAGCTCGATCTTTTCAGAAACTTCTCCTAAAATACGACTCTGGTACATGATAAAAAAGACAAAGTATCGCAGTGAATACAAGCAGGTTCTGTAATCCCAGAGACACAGAAGTAATAAAATAACACTTGATTCTGAACCACAAACTTGCATGTGCTTAACATGTTAAAAATACTTCGTAAAAAATGCATGTTAAAAAACTGAAAGAAATGTGAATTTGGAAAAGAAAACTAAAATATAGAACAAAAGTGGAATTGATTAAAATTATTTTTAAGAAAAAACAAAAAATAAACTGTTACCATCCTCAAAAAGAAAAAGAAAATACAGACAAAACCACTTATTCGATGTAGTTCCATTTTCGACACTTCGCTTTTTCTTGTCCGTGAGGTGGGTAGAGAGGCAGGGGCGGACCTACAGAGGGTCAAGTGGGTTCATATGAACCCACTTCGTTGAAAAATAACACCGTATATATATATATATATTTGATCAGTTTTTAAAATTTTATATGTATATATTAACTTTTGAACCCACTAACACAAGTGTGACCCTTGGCAGAGTGGTGAAAAGGGTTCAATTTTTCCCAGCCAGCCCAAGTTCGAATCCCTGTTGCCACATTTTAGTTTTATTTTTTATATCTTGAACCCACTTCGTGAAAATCCTGGGTCCGCCACTG
>JAJOOR010007162.1:0-20862 GCA_036250505.1 Solanum acaule | reverse complement strand
TCAGGAAATAAAAAATGCATCTTTATTGCAAAAATTACATTAAATCTTTCCATGAGATTCAAGAAATGAGGCTCCCTCCTGATTGTAGTGTAAATTGTCTCCATATTACTGGAAGGTTGGTATACCAAAGATTGCATGCTCTTTTGTTCGTATGTCACCAATATAATGTGCAGAAGATATCAAATTTATCTAAGAAAAGGCCACTGTATATAAGCACTTATCCTTCTTGAATTTTCAGGTGCCCATTATTGTACACGATGAGACTGAACAAGCCAAAGTATGGAGTCAAATTTATAGTGAAGGCACCGAGATGCAGTCTGTTCCTGTTATTAAAGCATGGCAACTGAATGAAAGAATGTAATTTAACAGCTCTCATTTTGTTTCTATTCCAATATGATGTCATCCCAGATTCAGAAGGATGTTATTATTTTATAGGTATGGGGAACTTCAAGGGTTTAATAAGCTGGAAACAGCTGAAAGATGCGGAAAAGAGCAAGTCTATAAATGGCGTCGAAGCTATGATGCTCGGCCACCCAACGGTGAGAGCTTGGAAATGTGCTTGCGAAGAGCTGTTACCTATTTTAAAGAGCAAGTAAGCTGCTGTGACTTATAAAAAGCATATAGAGGAGACTAGTTTCTATTGACGCAGGGCATGATATCTTGTTCTCTCATTACTGAGCATTTACTTGCAGATTGAACCCCAACTTTCCAGTGGAAAGAATGTAATGGTAGTAGCTCATGCAAATTCATTGAGGTCCATCCTAATGTATCTCGATAAATTGACTGCTGAGGAGGTAATGAGTATTGTCATTTTCCTGGTAGTATCACACATTTTCAGTGCATGTATGTTAGTTGGTTATGCATAGGTCTTTGGTAACAGGTCATCCACTTAGAACTCTCAACTGGAGTGCCAATGCTTTACATATATAGAGAAAATCAATTCATCAGGAGAGGAAGTCCCTTGGGATCTACGGAGGATGGAGTTTATGCTTATACAGAGGTAAAGTCTTTTTTCCCGCTTAGTTAATGTATGTCATTCTATAGGAAATAGTTAGTAGATAGCTCTTGTTTATTTCTGTATCCTGAAGTACTTCAGATGTCAGACTAAAAATAACAAGTAAGTTGATAGAAAGTTATGCCTAAGCTGATGTTATGTTATTGAGATGCCAGTTTGATGATGCCAAGGGTACAATAGCTTTATGAAAAGTTCAAAAAAGAAGAACAAGATGATCTCAATTGACCATAACGCTAAATTAAATATAATTACAATAGTCCCTTGTGGTCCGGCCCTTCCCCGGACCCCTTACATAGCGGGAGCTTTAGTGCACGGGGCTGCCCTTCTAATATGAAAATTATAATAGGAGGTTGTCAAGTAAAGAACGTAGTTCAACAATCAATGTTATTGATAGTTATCAAAGACAGAGTAGAAAATGCCAACGTTTGCTGAGTCTCTAAGCTCAAAGTGCAACTAAAGCGTGGATTTTAGTGAATAAAGACTCAATGAAGAAGAAAGGGTAATTCAAGAAATGGTAACTAAAAACACAAAAAACAATTGGTTGAAGAACAGATATAAAATAATACAATTAACTGAAATATATGAAGTAAAAAGCTTGACAATCAAAATGTTACTTCATTTCTGATCGAGATATAAAAATGTAACTTTAATTTTTTATTTTGGGTTGGTGACTAATTTCCGTATGCTAAATTCCTAATTTTTAATTCTTAATCACTAACATATTCATTCATAACATTCTTTTAACAATTAATATGTCACTTTCCCTTCTATATTCATTGTTTAGTCTCCGCCCTACTAAAGGGATCCTGAGAGGCATTGAGGTTCCGCCTAAGCGACTGCACTTTGCCTACACGAGGGAGTTACAAAATGTGACTTCTGAGCATCAAATGGAGCAGTTAGTTAAGTGTAATGTCCTTTAGTATACTTGTTCTACACTCATCAAAAGAATTATATTAACTCATTCCTTTTGCAACATTATAGCAAATGATGAAGGCTTTTAAGAAAATGACAAATATTAAAGGCATTGTTCAAAACATTGCTGCAGGTGATGTGATATGTAGCGATATGTTACCTTAACATTTATGTCTCTAGTTGCCACCTATCATATCAAAAATCTCTTCATAAAAGATAGAAAACCATCTCTCCCTCTGTACAAGTTATGAAACGAAAAAGCAGAAAATTAGGAATTAGAGTCCCAGTGTTGTTTAGAGACTGCTGTTCAAGTTAAAAATAACTAGGGATGGCAGGCGGGGCTGGGCAGGTTCAGATATACACAGTTGTGGTGCGGATCGAAAGTTCTTTTTAAGAAATAGTGCGGTGTGGGTGTGGTACATCATCTCTGTTTGTCGTTGTTGGACTTTCAACAATCATACCTTCAAAACAATACCAATCTTTTTCACTTTTCTGCTAGATGCACATCTGATATGCTGCATGAAACCTCGTAGAGCTGTTGAAATTTATGTAGTTTATTATCACTTTCTGCAGAATTTGGCCTTATACAAGCAAAATCTGTTAGATGAAGTGCTAGATGAAGTGTCTTTATAAACTTTTGCTCCTGAAAAGAAAAAGCTATCATGCAAGCTTAAATATGTTCATGTTGTTGGAAGTTCATTGACGTATCTTGAATCATCAATAATCCTGAGAAACACAAGAGGCATGACGGAAGAAAGTTTTTGTAGCTACGTGCTGTAACAGTCAATTTCTAGATTTTCTCAACGCAAATTGAGCCCCTCGTTATGGTCAAGTTAATACGCCAGTGGAGATCTGGTGAGGACTTCTTGCAGAACAGGGGATATCTCAAATCAAAAGCTGATTTCTACTTGCCTGTTTTCTGCTATGGTCATATGAGGAACTATGTGAATTCATGTTTATGTTCCTTTAGCCAGGGTTTCTCCCATTTACATTAGATATAATTGTCCATTTCTTTGGTCCTGGAAGATTATTTCTATATGGTTATTAATGATCTTTTTTCTGTTTTGTCATGTATGTTGGTTTGGTTGTCTTTTGATATCATTTGTCTTAAGGATAAGCTTAGCTTGTCTAATCTCAAATTCCATGGTAGATGGGTCCAAGAATGTGGCTATTCTTGGTTGTACAATCCAAATTCTCTATCATAGCAGCGGTACAGGGAGGAGGATGTATGCAAAAAGTTACTACTGCAACTAATATTAAATTTTGAACTTGTCTTGTTGTCCGTTTATATTGATAGTCATCTGTAGTTTCTTTCTCTTTTTATTTCTTTTACTATCTATTGTTGATTTCTTTTAGTATCGTTTGGCGGGATGTATTAGAGAAAAAATAATAGTTTTGCTATTATCATAGGTATAATTAGTACATATTAAATCATGATATTACCAATATATACATGTATAAGTAGGATTAAAAATATAATTGCTCTTGAAAGTGTATAAAGTTAAAGAATGTGGAAAATATTTTCATAAACAAGTAACAATTTTAGTAATTATGCAATGCATATTTTTTTTTCATACACCAAATCAAATAGGAGTAGTAGATAAGAAAATAATGTTTTGTTCAATTAATCTCCACATTACTAATTTTAGTATTATTTACATTATATTTAATATTATTCTCATATACTATACCAAAAGTTCTGTAGTAGAGTGAGAATGACATTACAAATTAAACAAGAGATAATAAGTCATTGAATTAATCAAGATGTACGTAGAGTGATCAAACACTAACACGAATTGAAAAAAATTAAGTAAACTTGATGAAACCAATATTTCAGACTTTACCATTGAATTTATTGCATTTTTGAGATCACGAAGATAGAGAAGCTCAGAAGGTTCTTTTCTGCCACTAGTTTCTCAAGCCATTTTTAAAAATATTTTACTGAATTTTTTAATACAAAGCTATTGGTTTCCAATTTCAATAAAATCTTCTAAGAGACGTCTCCATATTTCTTTTATAAATAAATATTTCCAATTAAAAAATTTTAAATACACATTGTAAGATCAGCTAATCATTAAGTAGTAATAATTAATTCTTTAATATAATTTTTTCACATGATACAAATAATTTTTTGATGCCGAACATGAATATATTTTACAAAAATTAAAATAATGAATCTTTTTTTACAAACTATAAACTTACGGGAGAAATTTTACATTAAAAAAATAAATTAAAATCATAATTTAGAATCCCAAATCTTTTTTAAAAATAAAAATAAAATTAAAATCATAATCCCAAACTACATGTCCAAACACTAATTTAACATACTAATTGAAAATCATAACTTCATTTCCAAACACTAGTTTTAATTAAACATGTTTGTTAATCAAAAGGAAATAAATAAATAAGATTTAGAGAGACAGATGTTGATAATGACTGTCACCATGATGCATTAACCGCTTAATCACCATTTGCCCCAAAATCTCCGAAAGATTTGGCGCCAAACTCTCATCCCATCTAACTTTTTTTCTTTCTTTTTGTTATGTAAATTAAAAACTATTTTTTAATTAAAAAAATAAAACCCTAAAAGTAAAAAAAAAAAAAGGCATTTTAATTACATTTAAGAATAAAAATAATTTTATAGAAACAAAAAAAAAACTTAAAGCTTAGGAAATACAAAGTCAAACACGAAGCACATAACAAAAAAGAACACAGAAATTTAGGTAGACAACAAGAAAGGAATCAATAAAAGTTTCTTGTATATTTTACCTTTGGTGTTCTGTGCATTAATAGATTATAATTCAAATTAATTAATAGTATTAATCTTTTAGAAGAAAATAGATTTGACTCCAATTTTGGAATTGTGGATTTATTAATTTAATCCAACATTATATAATCTTGAATGTCGTCTCCAACAAGATGTTGTAAATCTGATGGTAGCATCCACATGATTAAGGCGGAAGTCGCCGCTGCCGTCGTCAAAACCACCGCAAGCGGCGGCGTTACCACCACCCTTGACACAATTGTCAAGAGTAATGAAAAGAACAAGGTACAATTTATTTATTTTAAGTTTTTTTTTTTATTAAAATAAATTTTTTGATTTTTAAAAAAAAAATGATTTTGAATAAAAAGTCTGGCATACCAAAGCTTATTAATTCAAAAGGCATTGGAGGAAGTTTTGAAGAGGATGTAACACAATCAGAAAAAAATGATGAAGGTTTGATTTACAATTATTATTTTATTTTTTGAATTTTATGTATATATTTTATATTGTAATTGATTTGATATTTTTTTGAAGTGGATTGGAAGATTATATCAAGGAGAAAAGTTTTATTTGAAACGTCTCCTTCAGTAAAGGGAAGTTTTACAGGTAGGAATTATCATCACCAACTAGTTTTTAATATTAAATTGCATAAGTAGTAATTATATTTTTTTTATGAACTTTTCTTGTGCATGATGGAATTGTATTATTTAAATTTATCCATTGTACATATGTTCATGTTAAAGAAACATATCTAGATAATAAGATAATGTTTTATATTCGTGCTTTTGATGATTCTACAACTCTTTTTTAATCTTCGTCGTTATGTGAGGAAAAATAATTAATAAAATACTTAAGGTGTGATTTAGTGGTCAATGAAATAGTTGAGAATTCGTAACAGAGCCAAAAAAAATTAGGTTAATTATTCTTTCCATCTATCCGAGTCTTGGTGAACAAAGTTATCTAGTACCTATTATTAGTGGAAGGTGATAATTATCTCATGGAATTAGTCGACATGTACGAAAATAAAACTAACAATATCGTAGAAAGTTTTTTTAATTTGAATCTGTATGTATTATGGTGAGTTAGTACTACTTTCTTCGTCACCTTTCACCTATCATTTACAGATTTGACTAAGGTTATCAATATCAAGCTATAGCTAATGGTGCATTTAGTCTTACACGCCATTTTAATTCAAACGTATACAACACCAAGTTCATAAATATTTATCCTTATAGGTAAAGATGGACGTAGAATTTAAGCTTTAAGGTTATAATTAAATATTGAACTTATTATGTTCTTAAAATAATGGGCTCAAACTTACTACTTGTTCCAATTTTAGTAAGTTTTGTACACATGAAATTTGTGTTATATGTTGAAAGTATTAAATTTGGATGAATCTGATACTGCAATATTGAGAGAGTATATGTCACTTAATCTTGGCTATATATTGATTTGATATAAATATAATTGGGGAAAAAAGTATATTAATATTGTATAATATTAAGAAATTCGTAATTTCAATTGTGTAATGTGTGTTAGCCACGTACACTTGGGTATCTTGTCCACATTGGTAGCTCACCTAACAGAAGACTAAAATTTATTTTGATTATTAGAAAATGCTATTTCTTTTCATTGTACTGTTGTAAAATGAAAATAACGTGGAAGTATATATGTTTTTTTTCTTGTGTAGAAATTTGATCTCTGAGGACTTTGCCCACTGAAAAAAGTTATACTATATATCTAGGGAGGGATGTTACAGCTCCAAACACTTCCGCCAACTAATTTGTAAAAGTACATATAATATATATACATAATCAGTATATGTTGATAAATAAGTTTGGCCGAACTGTACCTTTAGATAAAAATCCATACCTTTTAATTTCAAACCGAAGATTGTAAGAAAATCCAAACCACAACAGCCATGATACTAATTTCTTATCTACTCTCAGCAAGGCATAATAGTGCAAGGATTGAAGGCCTAAATCTTTCCAATTTTGATCAGTCAACACAACCTGCTACTATGATTAAAAATATTAGGTATGATTTTTCTTGATTTACAAATGAATTGTTAACTTACTAGAATTAATTAACTAGGATATGTGTATATATATATGTGACTGGAAAATTTTAGGGTTTTTGCTGGGACATGGAATGTAGGAGGAAAAACTCCTAATCATGGACTTAATCTTGAAGATTTCTTGCAAGTGGAAGGTTCTGCAGATATATATGTTTTGGGGTATGATAACTTCAACATCTATTACTCCGTCCTCCATTTCAATTTGTCTGTCTTATTTTCCTTTTTAGTCCATCTCAACGGGAATGTCTCCCTTTTTTATGAGAACTCTTTCATTTCAACTTTTCAAACATGACATGTCTAAGACCAGAAGATTAAAAAATATTTTGGTACAGTCGGCATGCATATCTTTAGTTGAAAATCATAAGATTCAAAAGTCTTTTTTACTTTCTTAAATTCCGTGATGTCAAGTCAAAAGTCGACAAACAAATTAAAACAGAGTGAGTATTTATCTAGGGCCTTACAAGATGTGACATGCCTTATTTTTCAGGTTTCAAGAAATTGTACCCTTAAATGCAGGAAATGTATTAGTGAGTGAAGATAGTGAACCAGCAGCAAGATGGCTAGCACTTATAAGTCATGCACTTAACAAATCATCATATGATCATGATGATTCAAGCAGTTCAAAATCCAACAGTTTATTCAATAAACATTCTCTTAAAGTTGTTAAAAAGAGTTTAAAGGCTAATAGTAACCTTCTCAAGACATGTAATTGTCCTTCAACAACAAGACGTTTGAGAAAGCATAGTGATCCTTCTTGTTCTCTCTTGACACATTTTCGCGAAGACGATTTACAGTCGATTGCTCAGAAATTTCCTCCAACTAATTATGGTTTGAGTTATCATCTTATATCAAGCAAGCAAATGGTTGGGATTTTCCTTTCAGTTTGGGCACGAAAAGAGTTAGCACAACATATTGGACATCTCAGAATATCTTCTCTTGGTAGAGGTATCATGGGTTGTCTTGGAAATAAGGTTTGTGATAAAAACTTTTTTGATATTTGACTATTCTATTCAATCTTCTTTATTTTTTTTCAATTTGTATCTGGTAGGTATAGTAGATTGGAATATTTATTTTTAATATGATAGAAAAGAGTTTTCGTGTTACCAAAGTTGCTTGTTAAGAAGCACATCTCTAAAGAAAGATCTTTCGTGAATTCAGTAATTTTTGCACACACCTTATATAGTATAATTTTTTTGTGTGCCTCCATCCCTATCTTATATATGTACTTATTAAATACTAAAATTTGTAAATATTTGATTGTAAATAAAAGTATTATAGAATACTAACTTGAGATTGTCATAGGAAGTCCATAAATTTCAGATCGGCAATATCTAAGTTGCTCATACTCTTTACTTTTTGTGCTGCACTTGTGTCTACAATATGGGTATGTGATCCGTATTAGGGTCTGGTCAACTGATTTTGGGTGCTTTGACCAAAATTGATAAATACAAAAACAAATGTTAAGGTGAAATTGAAGAAAATGAAATACCTGTATACAAAAATTTCTAGTTTGTTATTCTCCTTCTGGAATTTCTTGATCAGTATTTTCTCCTCGGAATACCTTGTTAGTTTTCCACATATTTTAGATATGTAACTCTAGTTTTAGATATTTGAATTATTTTTAGTCGAATCCCTGTACCCATATTCGTACCTAAACCCATAGATTTTGTAATTTAATATGCAGGGGTGTATAGCAATAAGCATGTCACTGTATCGGACAAACTTTTGCTTTGTGTGCAGTCACTTAGCCTCTGGGGAGAAAGAAGGAGATGAGCTAAGAAGAAATGCAGATGTTGCTGAGATTCTTAAAAGCATACAATTTCCCAGAATTTGTAGGAATCCCGATAGAGGAATCGCAGAAAATATTACTGATCACCAGTAAGTTTTTTTCCCAATAAATATACTTTGTGTTTGTTATATTATAACTATGAGCTATCTAGAGAATTACTACTTATTTGTTAAGGTTTGCAATACCAAGAGGGAGTCCAGCGAATTTAATTGAACTCAATATTTATGATATAGTTTAAAACAAGTCATAGATATTTGTGTGACTATAACTTTATTGAATGTGTGATTGTAATTTGAGATTCAAACATCAATTGAGATTATGTGATTTTATTCCCCTCTTTTTAGTTGGCCCTAATTTCTATGCAAGTTAGTAGTAATAATATTACTAATAAATTGCAGGCGTGCAATATGGCTTGGAGACTTGAACTACCGAGTGTCTTTGAGCTATGAAGAAACAAGGCTTCTTTTAGAGGATAATGACTGGGACTCTCTTTTAGAAAAGGATCAGGTTTGGTGCCTTTTTAAAAAAAATATATATTTGTGAGGTGCTTAATTATTGATCGAGAAAAGTAAAAAGTAAAATGGACATTTTTTTTATTTCCTGAGAATTTTTTCTTAGTTTTAAAGTGAGTACAAAATTGATGTTGGTGACAGTTGAATGTGGAGAGAGAAGCAGGAAGAGTGTTTAGTGGGTGGAAAGAAGGGAAGATCCTTTTCGCCCCAACATATAAGTATTCTCATAATTCTGATTCCTATGCCGGAGAGACAACAAAGTCTAAGAAGAAACGAAGAACCCCTGCATGGTATATATATCTCTCTCTTTTACCTTTTCATCTCTTAATTTTATCTTATCCTCCTTGTACTAATTAATTTCAGGTGTGATAGAATATTATGGCGAGGCGATGGCATTGAACAATTATCTTATATTCGAGGGGAATCAAGATTTTCGGATCATAGACCAGTTTGCTCTGTATTCGCGGTGGATGTGGAGGTGGAGGCAGAGCTAGTCAAGAAGAATAACTCCAAATTTAGAAAGGGTTTTTCTTGCATTGCTAATAGAATGGATGATTTTATACCCCAGAGACACAGCTTTTATGACTATTGAAATACACCACTCTAACTAACTACTCTATAAATATCTTCTTCTGTTTCTCTAACTTGAGCTAGGGACAATATCGGAAATTGATAACCTCATTAGGTAGTACACATCACCGTTTGGAATTTCACTGGGTATGTTGTAACTTGAGGGACAAAGATGGATTCCCCCTATAATCCCATCAAGTTGTATAGCATGATAACATCAAAGGGGTAAATTGAAAAATAAGAAAAGATAATGACACTATATATATAGTACGTAGTTTATTTATTTATATATATGATAAACCGTGTCTAAAACATGAAATTCGAGTAATCTAGGGAAAACACACACACGCGAATTATTTGTTTTAGCTATAGCTAGCTTTATTCCGATGTATCCTCATATGCCAAATCCCAAACAGAGAGGGGAGATTGATGATGTTCATGATTTTCTTTTGGTGTATCATTCAAGTTCATGTTGTCATAGTGAAGTTGTTCAAGGACATTATTATTGTCTCCCCAAAATCCTTGGAAATTCTCCTCAATTGATCCCGATCCATTAGCATTTTGTGCAATATGGTAGTTATCGAAGCTCCTTTTTATCTCCATGTTCATCCAATCATGATGATCATCACCGGTCACTATTTCTTCTTGTGGTATCAGTTGTGCTCCAATCAAGCTAGTAAAATTGTTGATGAACAGATTAAGTGACTCCTGTTGTTCATTCATTGTTTGCTTTCTGCGATAAAAATAACTAGTCTCGTTGTCCATTAATCTTGAATTCTTGTAGGGAAATCCAACTCCTAACTCATTTAAGTTTTGATCATGTAACATGTCTATGCCGCTCTCAAACACACCCTTCCTTTTCTCGTTTCTCCTCAAAACAAGATATTGATCATCTTCTTTAATTCCCTCAACATTTTCTTCATCCTCTTTAGATATCGAAATCCTGAGAGATTTTTCGGTCATCTTGACAAGGACTTCTTCTTGATTAACCACTTTAGACCAAGTAGCTGTTTCTTTTGCCGTCATCTTGTTTTGCAAGCTCTTTGATTGCTTCACCAACCTCCTCATTTTGTCGAAATTAACCGACATATGTTTGATAATTCCAGCCAAAACACTAACCTTCCATGCTTTTTTCAAGTCATGTGGCTTCTTATATGGTGGTGGTCCTTGTTCTTGTGAAAACCCTTGATCACCCCACCATAGTTCCTTCCCTGTAGGCCACCATGGTGGAGCTAATCCTTTATCCAAAGGGAACCTCCTTTGTGGAGGAATACAATGTTGCATAAGAGATGAAAGGAGTGAACCCAAAGTAGTATCTTGCAAGTCATTTAGAAGATCCATGCATGAATTAGTAGGATCCAACAACACATGGTTTTCTTCAACTAGTTTAGGCAAGAATGTAGCAATAGCATTTGGGGTATTTTTCTCAAACCTCACTTTGTCCTTCCACCACTCTCTTAAACTATCCGATGACCCGGTCACGGGCTTCCCCTTTTCGGGTACTATCCCGTAGACGAATCCTTGACCTTTACAAATCTCCATAATTTTGACCATGTACTTAAGGACGGAGTCTTGAGCTCTAGACATCTTCTTACGGCGAGATTGTTCTTGCTTAGCCTCTGATAATTCTTCGCTAGCACTAGTGTTGATGGTCATGTCCCTCTTGAGTATTTGCATTCGCATGCGGTCCTTCCACATACGACGTTTGAGGTCATCGTAGTTGATTTCTTCATCGTCAATCTCTTGATTTTCTTCGATGTTTATTGGGCTCAAAGGCTCGATAATTTCTTCAAATTCCACCATTATGTATGTATGTATTTGTGTGTATATATGTTTAATTAATTTCGAATCATTTCAATCTTAAGATGAAACGATATATAAGAATATCTGGTGGGACTTATAATAAAAATAAGATGATTTTATATTGGTGAAATTTGGCGGTGTGAATATTGGATATTGAATAAATATAAATGATGATATTTGGAGGAGACAAAATGTGGCCTTTCCCAAGAGTGAAGGATGATTTTGGAGGAAAATAGGGGAGTGGGGACTTAAGAGAAGAAACTGATGAAATTTAGGAAATTGTTGCATTGATGTTATAAAAACAGCTAGGAGTGACACAAGGAATTGACACTACTGCACGAAACATGAAATTCATTATGAAATTTATCAGAAATTTCTAGTTAATTCATTGTTTAAACTCTCTTGGCTAATTATAGTGAATTTTTTAATACTAAATCGTTAATTCGTAGCTAAATGAAATTAGTTATTGTTTAGCTATAAAATTTTGTCTGCCACTAATTTTTTATTGCGCCTAGTGATAGACAGTGGCATTGCCACATGGTGGTAAGGGTGTCCAATTCGTGGGAAAAAATATCATATATACAAGTAAAATGATATATGAAATGATTAAATAACATATTTTGGACACCCTTAACATAACAAGCTGCTATTTCTGAACACCCTTTGTGAAATTCCTGGCTACGCCGCCGGTGATAGACCGAATTGTCATATGTGCATTCGTGGTTGATCCTCAGCTTTACATGTATGCATATGAAAACGTATGGTTTTCATGCTTATTCACGACCAATTGCCAATGAATTAAAATCTTTATTTTATAAGGAAATCTATTGTACACCATCCATATCAATTTCTGTAGGGATCGATGATACGTTTGAGTATACAAATATTAGATATTTATACGGTTATGAATAGTTACGTTCAAGATAAGAAGATAAAATTTAAAATTAAATTATATATTTTTAAATTAAAAAAATAATATTTATTTTAAAACTTATTAAAATAGAGTATTATTTTTTTCAATTTATTCATCTTACTTTCTTTTTAGTCCATTTTAAAAAAATATTTCTTTTCTATGACATTTTTTAATCTCAACTTCCATATGATATGTTTAAAATCACGATACTACATATCTTTGATTTAAGATCACGAAATTTTAAAATCTTCTTTATTTTCTTAAATTTCGTATCAAATAAAAATCAATTAAAAAAAATTTTAAAAAAAAAAAAAGAAATACTACTTATAGTATAACCACAAAAACGGCTTGCTTAATGCATGAAATGTATTTAAAAATAAAAAAATAAAAAATCATGAAGTGCCTTTCAATTTAGCTAGAACTTCCTCTTGTAAGAATGATGAAGTAAAGAAATTAAAGAAGTAAACAAATGCTACCGAATTTCATTGCATAATTTCGTAGCATCTTTTTTATGTTATATATAACATACTTTATATGTCCCTAATTACTTGTACACTTTTGAATTGACACACATATTAAGAAAATAATGATTGACATAGTAAGTTTATTATTTACCTCTATTAATTATGAAGGTGGTAAATTAAAAAACTTAAAATTTTTAAGAAGTTCTATATTTTTCAAAGTAATTAATTGAGGGTATGATAGGTAAATAAAATTATCCTTTCGTAATTTGTTAAAATGAACAAGTAATTATGGACAACTAAAAAAGAAAAAGTGAACAAATAATCAGGAACAAAGGAACTATTATTTATGGCAAGAGTTATAGTCAAGCCGTAAGTATTTTTTTGTTTTAACCAAAATTTTCGTGTTCAACCCTTAATGGATACAAAGTCAACTTAGTTAGGGGACATTTTATTCTCATTATGAGATTTGAAATATCAAAAATCGAACAGAGAAAACCAAAAAAAAAAAAACTTTTTCATTCCCTTTTGAAAGAGGGTGGGGGTCTTAAAGTTGAACACTCTGACAATTTTACCCTTGAGTTTGCGTAACTTTGAAGCTATACAATTATTACTATTTCTAGAAAGAAAGATTGCACTTCTAAAGCTTAACGGTCTAACCATAGTTGTCCATTATATTAAAAATAGTTATACAATAATATTTGTTCAGTTTAAAAAATCAAGAGATAATTTATTTTTGGTGTCTATTTTACCTTTACTATTAAATATACCAATTATCATCTACTCCCTCCATTTCATATTAATTGAATTGTTGAGGTGTTTCACACCCTTTAATAAAAAAATATTAAGACATTAATTAAGTATAACTTTCTACTTTTACCCTAATTAATTATTGTCAAATTTATGATTAAAATAACTAAACATTAATTAATAACTAATTCCAATACTAACTAATGAAAGGTAAAATTGGAAGAACATTTTAAAAGTAGTCTAGAAAATTGAACAATTAAGTTAATTTGAAAAATGAAAAATGAAAAATGTCTCAACAATTCAATCAATATGAAATGAAGGGAGTAACACATTTCTCAAAGCATTAAATTTAATAAAGTCAAAGGATAAAATAATAATATTACCCCTATTATTTATTGTTTCTTAAGGGTTGTGTCAAGCCAATAGTGGACAACTATTATTGGACAAAGGGAGTACCAATTATCATACCTCTTCCGCTAATTTATGTAATATCATTTGATCAAGTATAAATTTAAGAAAAAATAAAGATTGTTTTAGATTTATATTTTAAATAAATTAAAATATTTGTACGGATATAAATTATTTCATTAAAAATAATAACATAATTTTGAAAATTAACATTTTTCTAATTATAAAGATATAATATATTATTTTTTTTAAAAAAAGTGTATTTAGAATGACTACGAATTTAGGGGGATCTCCTTGTCTTTGAATTCTAAGTTTTGATTCATGCAGAATTTAAGTTTAATAAATTTTTGAGAAAGGGGTAAAAAATGCCCTTAAATTATGTGAAAGAAATAAAAATGTCTTCCGTTTATAGTTTGGCTCAAAAATGTCTTTGCAGTCGATACTTTGGTCCAGAAATGCCCCTATAGTTACAAAATGAGTCAAAAATGCTCTTTTCCGATTAAATATATTTTTTTTTCTTTTTAAACACATCTCTTCCTAATTAATATATTATTAAAGAACACTATTCTTGTTTTCTTTCTTCTAAAATCACTTTAACAAATAAAAATGTAGGAAATATTTTTTTTTCTTCTTAATCTTATTTTATCAATTAAAATAGAATAACTTTATGTACCCTTTCGACAAATAATATATACATATGTCATATATATAAGATCATAGTATATCCATCATTAATTTCTATTTATATAAAGATAAAAAATAATGATAATAAAATAAGACATTTTTTATTTTTTATTTTTTTCTGAATTGAAGTAAGATAAATATTTGCTAATTTTAAAAAAACATTATTAGAAAAAGAATATGTTAAAAAAGTATATTTATAAGGGCATTTTTGGACCAAACTATAAACATAGGACATTTTTATTCCTTTCGCATAGTTTAAGGACATTTCTAAACCAAATCATTGACGATGAGGACATTTTTGAGCCAAACTATAAATGGAGGGCATTTTTTACTTTTTCCTAGATTTAAAAAAAAATGATAAGCACTACTCTCTTTGTTGCGTGTGGTTGATTTAATCTATTTAAAAATAATTTAATTTTAAACTTCAGTTGATTCGACCGTACCAATATTTATGATTTATTTAGGCAATAACTGTTTTTAAAATATTTTTATTTCTTAAACTTCGTATTCAATCTAAATAGACATATGTTAGGTCAAAGGATATACAAATTAATAACTTGATATATAAAATAATATAATATCGTGTGTCAATTTGATTGTCTAAACGTGGTATGAAGGTTAAGAAAATAAAAATGACTTTTAAATCTTGTGGTTCAAATTAAAAATATGTAAAATCTATCAAAATGTCCTTTAAACTTAATTGTGGTCTTAAATATGACATGTAGAAAATTGAAATTAAAGAATTGTTCAAGAAAAAGTGACATTCTTTAAATAAATATTTACGATTAAATGTTCCTTTATAAATAAATATTTGCTATTAAATATTATTACAAATTTTCAACCACCCATAATTTTATAAAGTTCACTAGTCAACAACAATAATAATTAGATATTTTTTAATATAATATTCTCACATGTCATGTTGCGGATAATTTTTTTTATAAAAGTAAAATTATAAAAAAAATTGGCAAAATTTTGAATTTCCCTTCCCATGATCGCAATTCCCGCTTATGATTTGTTTTTGTTTTTTTAAAAAATATCTATATAGACTCTAAAAACAATTCTTGCAACGGAAATGTTGAAAAATTGTGAGTTTGTGATGAGCCACCAATATTAGGGAAGCACATACGTCAGCTTCACGTCCTTTCAATTTTTCAATCATTAAATTAAATTAATTATGTTTATAAAAAAGAAACAAGAAAAAATATTTTTTAATGTCAAATTTTCTCTGATTATTCAGTTTTTTTTTTTTTTGGTTTTTCTCTACCTCCATCTTGAAATTATGAGTTCGAAGATCAGAAAAATTATGAAAGCTCCTAAAATGAGGTAACAAAAAACAAGAGAGTTTCATTGTGGAGGACAAAGCTCAATTGCAACTTTTCGGCATAAAACTTGTTGGTTTGGCCATGCTGTTCTGTGCTTAGCATGATTGTCCACTTCTACCTGTTATTATATTATTATTATTATTATTATTATTATTATTATTATTATTATTATTATTATTATTATTATTATTATTATTATTATTATTATATATTTATTGCATATAAATGACAGATTAATGATAAAATTTTGTAAGATGCCTAAATTCCATAAACCCTAACATTATAGTGTTGGGAATTGTCCACTTTCATAGTCACGACTCACGAGTCTTGACTTCAATTTTTCCAAGACAAATTTAACATAATACAGTCACAAAGGTAGCAAATTAACAACATTATTAATAGTGGTAGTAACAAAGTCAGAAATTTCGTTATGGATATTTAAGATTTATTATATATGTATGGAAGTTAATTTTGAACTGTATAATTTTTTATATGTATATTAGTATAATTTTTTGACAAAGGGTGGCCGGAGCGGGGCTTGGCTGGTATCTTTGCACTTTGCACTTGTTTCTCTGCTATAAATTTTCAAAGATTTCTCCTCATTTTTCAGACACTAAAACAAATAGGAAACTCTTCTTCTTCTCATCAATAGTAAAAATAAGTATTGTGTGATATGTTTTATTTGTTGAGTTGCCTGAACTTTTAGAATTTCTATTGTCAATATTGCAGAATAGTGTTACATATTGTGAGAGAATTAATCTAAAATCTTGAACAATCGTGAGGGGATTAAAGAAACACAATCTTTTGTTGGACTTGGAACTTAATTACTATTCTAACTTTTATATTTTGTTTACATTTCCAGTATAATTTTGAACACTAATTAATTAATAACATTGAACGGAGTGATAACATGCTTTAAATTTTCATTTTACTCTTAACTAAACTAGCACTCCCTAACAGGTATGACATGATGATATGTCAAAGATGACAATATTTTTAGTAAACATTGAAGCAGCATAACTTTTGGACATGGGAACAAAAACAAAAAACACATATACTGTGTGCTTAATTCAAGTGGTGTAATTGACAAAAAGTGTACACAATTTTCATTCTCAAGACCTTTTTGCTTTTCCTGACTTGCTTATTGGACGATGAAGGTCAAGGGGAAGAGTTCCAGGTATTCGTGTTTCGCGGTTAAAGCCTCTCAGACATACATATCCTGCAATACTTGAGAAAAGTGAATTCAGTTGCATATGTAATACGTACATTAGTGTCAGTCAGAAAATTACACTGTTTAGCTAGGTTAAATTTTTTGTTTTATTTACATATAGACAATGTAAGATCTTAATTATTTACATACTAAGTATTATATATGTACCTCTTTGCCATATATGTTGTTATAAACACAAGATCATGTCTCTTAGTATATGATCTATATTTTCTGTTTTTAGTTAAATTTGTTGGTAAGTACCATTAGTTCTCATAAGAATGTTGAATATTAATGAAAAAGATATAACATTTATCAGGATGGAAACTGTGGCAAATAATTGATGCAATTATATATGAAAGAGATCAGTTCATACCTCTCCAAAAGCAATTCTGTACTTCTTTTGTGGACATCCCTGAATTCACAAAAGACACTTTATCAGTGGCGGAGTTGGGAATTTGAGGAAGGGCGTGCAAACTTTCTTCTCAGTTGTGTTGAGGGTGTGCAAAATTAAATATACACACATAATAACTAACATTTAACCTCTATACAACACATAATTTGTCGGAGTAAGGTATGCACCGGACCACCCTTCACCACCTAAGGTGGCTCCGCCCATGTACTTTATAATATAGAATTATCCAATTTATGGCATTTTCGGCTATTTAATTAAACAGCTATTGTGTCTTTACCTCTAAATATTGCTCTGATGGAGGTACCACAGTATAGGGTCTTTCTTGGCAAATTCCATATCCATGCCCTTGGAACTTCAATTGGTTGTTGAGTGGACTCTTCATCTGCAAAAACCTGTGTAAATCACATTATTAGTATTTCTCGAACAAATTAATTAAAGACTTAGATGTGAAATGGTTGCATGACTGAATATATTAGCATGAAATGAAGAATAGACAGTAAAATTCACCTCATTTACTTGGAAGTATGTTCCATTGAGTGGAAATTTCCCCTTATTTGCTGTTCGACACGGAATCTGAAGATGATCTTATGAGTTAGTTTCTACTGGATAAATAACTATCCAAATAAATTAGAATGTGAAAAGTTTTACAAACACGAGATATCTGATATCCCAATCCAGGAGAAATCATTTAAGTCCTAAAAAAAATTCTCACCAAAAGTGTCCCACTAACAGTCTCAATATTGTTTCCTGTGCCTACATTTGATGCATTGATCTTGTTTTGAGTTTCATTGCAATTACAGGATTCACACTTCTCTTTTGTAGGTTCTTCTGAAGCTGCATTTCATGTACAGTACAGAAGTGTGAGTTCACTATGATTATCCTGCATAGACCACATTTTTGTGCTCTTTTTTTATAGAAATTTAGTCCATTCAAGTATATAACTTTTTGGGAAGCTATGACCTGGTATACTCCTTATAGCAAGTAGATATGGGCAAGGGTCTTCCGGTTCTCGTTTCTCTAGCTGCATTCATAAGCTTTAGTCAACTTCACCAAATCAAAAGGCATGATAAATAAATCATTTCATTCATGTTGGTAACCTGACTTACCCCTTCTAACAGAGGATGTGAATCTGGAAGTTCATAGCTGCAACGCGTAGAAGAAATAAATGTTAATGAGAAATTATTTAAACACTTCACCATTTTCTTCGCAATCTTCTAGAATGTGCTTCCCCTTTGTTGCACGAAACTTCTTCCAATATAACATTATTGCAGAAATACTTTCTTATATCCATTTTTCAGCTCAATAATAAGATTCTTAATGTGCACGTAGACTTCCCAAGTAATGTCATTTAAATGGTGAAAATAAATGAAACGTATTACAAAACTTACACTTGGTGCTCCGTCCTTAATCGACCCATATGCTTCAATTTAGGCAGTGATGCTTCTTGAGTGGCGATGACCAAAGCTTTAGACAAATCAGTGTCTTTTATTGAGAGATCATTCTCATCTATGTAAGTTAACAAATTTTCCATGAATGCCTTGCTATCAAATGTGATGGTAGGTATGTCACTGGCACAATAATCTTCAATATCTGTTTCTCCAATACATTCAAGTGCTGGATAGGTTATGAGCTCATTCTGGTGATCTCCCGTTGAATGTTGCGAATTTGAGGCTTCCTTGAAAGAAGAAACAAGCTGTGCTTGAGAACTGTCAGCACATGAGCATGCACTGTCTACTGGTACTAAAGCAGTATCGACTTTTGCAGAGCTGTTTTCCCCTGGCCCCGGGGGAAGTCTTGCACTGCATTAATGTTCAATAGGTTTACTTAGGAAGAGAATATAGTACTGTTTCTACATATTTCTATCAACATGATTTAATTTCTGAATGTTCCAGAAGAAGATCATTGCAATGATTTCAAAGAGAACGAAGAACTATTATTAAGTTTGCCTGGAAGTATATACTTAGAAGCATCAACTGTAGAAAGATGTAATATATATGGGTAATGATCGAGGTAATTTCAGCAAGAGAAAACCTTGTAAAAGCACTTGCAAAGTGTCTACATTCTGTTTTCATTGGACATGCATTACAATTTGGGCTTGATTTTGTACAGAATACCTGTGTGCAAACAAATTACAGTCCCAAAATATCAAGAAAAGCAATTTAATATTAATGAAAACTAACAAACCTTTCCGAAGGTAATCATCTGATGATGAAATTCATATCTACAAGCAACCACAAAGGAATACAGAATGATTTTCAGTAATATTCTGTCAGAATAATCAAATATTAAATTAAGAGTATATATCTTTAAGTCTGAAGGTGAGCTTTTCTCAAGTCGATCCTTACAGTGTTAGATAATTGAGTGTGCATAACCGTGGCCAGAGATACTTGTGAACATCTTTGACGTCCGGGTACCTAAAGTATGACATTCAGGATCATGGATAAAAACTTACAAAATGAAAATTGGACAGCATCAGCTGATAAATCCAAATTCTTACATATTCAAAAGATGCATCTCTTGTCCTCTTGGAAGTGGTTGAATAGGTATCCAACCCAGTCGCACGAGTACTCGTCCTACATTTGTATCAACCTAATGAAATAATGAGTGTTAATGAATAATGATAAAGCTCATAGACCACATTAACACGTGTTTACGATGTAAACTTACTGGGAAGGCTTGGTGTTGTAGAGTTAGCAACCTTATGCATTCCACACTTTTCACTCCCAAACCATAAATGCTCAGCAAGTACTCCCTGCAAGAAACAGATTTCTCGATCAACTACACTTTCAAATCTCAGTTGACTTAAGTGTTTCCTATCTCACCAACCATCTAACTTTTTCGAATTCATACAAATAGAAAGTGCAGACATTACTTAGCCTTTTCTGGTCGAACTTCACGTAGCCATTCTAGATCCACATTCCCTTGTTCCTGGATCAGGCGGTTGATAAAATTCTGCATGTAGTGAGCAGTTAGTTTATTACAATGTTGATTGATTGCCGAGTAATTCTTAGCCAAACTTTGTTAACCTTAATTCTTAGTGCAAGCTTTTTGTCCATTCCCCTTTGCATGATAGCTTTTGATACTTGATCCGCTGTTGCAGCGTGGACTGCATGCCAATCTATGGCATCTAACGTGCTATCATTTCTCTCTTTGGGATTAACAAATGAAGATGACTTCCTCATATTTTCCCATTCAATGGCTTCACTTTCCAAGTCTGCATTCTGACTTTTCCTTCTTAAGATTGGTTCAGATTGCTG
>JAJOOR010007161.1:0-31903 GCA_036250505.1 Solanum acaule | reverse complement strand
ATTTAGACCCGATACACTTGAAAATAATATTGAAAAATAATTAATTTCATGATATCTTCCTATTGGCATATTTTAAATCAACCCCCCCCCTCCCCACCCCCCAACCCAATTTATTATAACGTAACACAACTCATAAATGAAGATCCAACTAAAATTCACCCCGATTGATTGTCCATCTAAACAAATTATTATTTTTATTAATATAAAATTTTCTATCAATTATTCAAATGTCTTTTTCATTTTTTTTATTCCTTTTTATCTACTATTCTTAATTAGGATATTTGGGACTCAAACTTGAAATGAACTGATCACTTTTTTATATTCTTTTAAATTTTATTATTGTTATGGTGGGATGAGGGTGGGATAAGAGAAATGATTATTTTAATTTTTTTATTTTGAATTTTAGGTAAACACAAAAGAAAAATGCAATGTTTGTACATACTTGCTTAATTAAGTCATTTTTAATTGAACTAACTATTTCTATACGAATGCATCACTATTTAATTTTACTTTTTTTTCTCTCTTGTTTGTCATTAATTGGAAAACAATAATATTTAAAATGGTGGATACGATAAAAAAGAAGAAGAAGGAAGAGATAGGAAGTGAAGGGGTGGCGGTGGGAGGGGGGAGTGTAGAGAGTAGATACCTAACATTTTCTTTTATTTTTAATTTACTATGAAAGTCAAAATCAAGTCAATCACGTGAGCTTATCTATTTAGTAATTTCAAATAATTTTAACGGAAAAGGGCCTAAAATGCCCTTAAACTATGGAATTTGGTACAATATTGCCCGCCATCCACCTTATGAGTATGATCCGTTAGACATAATGGTATTTTTGAGTCAAAAGGTTGACGTCAGGGGTATTTCAAGACCCAAAGGTGGATGGAGGATAGTTTTGTACCAATTCAAATTATTGAAGGGCTATTTAGGCCCTAAATATTTAAAAGATTATATGTTAGTGATAGGCTGATAGCGGTGATAATGACTAATAGTGGTGGCTATCAGTGATAATAGACGGTTATCGTTGGTGGCTAATGATGATGACTGATAATATATAGTGATTAATACTAATTACGACTGATAATTATGGTGGATGATAGTGATAGATAAAAGTGATAGAGAATTGTAATTTTGGTAGATGATGATGATAAATAATGATAGTAGTCATCTATAATGATGTTTGATAAATATATGACAGTAATTGGAGGTGATTATAGTAATAACATCGAAATATATAGTGGCGTACGCATAATTTTTCATAAGCGGTGTCACATTTTAAAATAAAAATAAATAATTAAAAAATTATAATATTATATTAAAAATTAAGATTTTTTTTAGCATTTTTATGTGTGTAGCAAAATATATTTAGATTAAAAAATTTAACCAAGAAAGAAAAAGGTGGCATTGAGGCTTGAACACCCAACTTCAAACCAAAAGTGAAGTACCCTGACCAACTAAGCTAAGCTCCTATTTTGTTTAAGGAGTGTCACTTTATTGTATTTGTTCTTTATTTACAGTTTGCTTTCCAGTTATTTATAATTATTTAATAAAAATTTTTGACGAAGCCGTGTCACGTGACACACCTTGTAAATCCGCCCCTGGAAATATATGACGCTGATTAATGATAATAATATTGTGTGGTGGTGTGTCATGGCGCATAGTCGATAATAATAATATATGACGATGATCAAATAACGATGAAAGTAGATGAAGCAATGGTAAAATGCCTTTTTTTAAAAATAATTCTTGAATAGATAACACCTTAATAATATTAAAACTTGAGTCATAAATTTTAATCATTTAAATTTATTCAATAATCATAAAAGAAAAATAGAAACACTTTTAAATAATCAAAATCTGAATAATTAAAATTCAAAAACCTAAAATAAGCATTATTAAAAATCAAAATCAAAATAATTACATACATATTTATTAAGTGCAAACAAATAAGGCTCTCGCAAAATAACAAATCAAACTCCTTTTATTTTAGCCAAAATAATTCAATAGCAATTGATTATCTATATAGTCAATAGATAATATTTACATGACCCACATGTACACGTGTATAGCCAAAACCTTGCCACGTGTCCAAGAAAATCCCTTATATATCTAACTAAAAAATAAAATAAAATAAAAATCTTGAAAAGTTAGTTGAAGCTGTTATCACACACACAAAATCCCTTCCCTCCAAAAAGTAAAAAAAATTCCACACTTAGCAAAAATGACAACAATAATGGAAATTGGGAATTTGGGTGTTGGATTTAGGCCTCAAATTGCGATAAATTCGACTCGAAAATGGCGTTGCAAGCAATTTCTTGGTAAAAAAATGCAAAACAAGAAAAGTTTTTTGCTTGTATGCTCTGTTGCAAGTAAAGTTTGTTCTTTTAGTGAAGAAGAAAATGGACTAATTGAAGCTCTTATTGGTATTCAAGGCCGCGGTCGCGCTGCTTCACCTCAACAACTTCAAGTTAGTTCACATTTTTTATCCCCAAATTTCTTGTTTTGTATGATATTTTGATCTTGTTGTGCTTTGTTATGGTTGATGTTGTGGAGGATACGGATTAGGATAGTAGGTTAGTAGGTAGTAGTGATTTGTCTTGCTATCCGTATGTACTATTGTACTAGTAGTTGTAGTATTGCTCCTGTAGTTTCTTGTCCTTCGATCTCTATTATTGTCTGTTGTGTCTTGTACTTTGATGATTAGTAGTAGTATTTTACTTTGTTATGTTTTTACTTTCGTTACTTCTTTTTCTAAACTACTTTGGATTATTTTTCCTTGAGTCGAGGGTCTATTGAAAATAAACTCTCTACCTCTGAGGTAGGGGTAGGTTTGCGTACATGTTACCCGTCCTAGACCCCACTTCGTGGGACTACACCGAATATATTGTTGTTGTTGTTGTTGTAGTTTATTGGGTTTTAGATAAATTATTGGATTTGTGCCAAAGTTACTGACTTCTGCTGAACCTGTAAGCTGCATTGTGGCTCCGCTCATGGCTTAAATAAGATACTATAGACGATATTATAACGTAGAGATTGAAAATGTGTGGGCTATAAAGTGGATTAAGTAGTTTGAAGCATGTAATGTTACAGTGAGTACACATTAGAATGGAAGAAAAAGATCCATAAATGTAATATTTACGAGTTGGAAATAAGTTTTAGACTTGTTAGAGAACTTATAATATTATAGTTACTACTACTTTTTATATATAATTTATATGATCGTAAACAACCTCTCTACCACCACGAGTTAGAGGTAAGGTCTGCATACACTCATGGACCTAATTTGACATGGTATAATTAGAGTCAAGCCCATTGGGTCTGGTGTGGACCGTGCATAGAGTTGTGAATATTCACCGTGTATGTTGTTGTATTTAATTTGGTATGATAATGATTGAGTTGAGCATAAAAGAAGCAATGCGGATTCATTTCGCCAACCCCAACTTGTTTGGGACTGAGGCATAGTAGTAGTAGTTGTTATATTTATTGTTAACATTAGTTGAGCTTAAATATAGAAGTGGAAATCATATACCCGAATTATGTTTGATTATGCAGGAGGTTGAACGTGCTGTTAAAGTTCTTGAAGGATCAGAAGGTATTCCTGAACCGGTGAGTATTGTCTTTGAGTGCTTTCGCTTTCATTGCATTCCCCTTGTACTCAATTTCTTAGCATTGATTATGATAAATGTGGCTGCATATCTGCGAGAAAAAGATACTAAAAACGATAAGTTATGTTGTTGTGATGTAAGTAACAAAAGGGATTTGGAGGTTTGCAACTTTACAATGTTGTTAGTGACTTGGTGTTATATTCACATGGGCTAATATCTATAGACAAGCTCGAGTTTGATCGAGGGTCGGTGGCAGCTGATGTTCACGACTAGGCCAGGATCAGCATCTCCTATTCAGGTTAGATGTTATACTTTTTCTTTACTGTGCTTTCAGCTGTCGACATTTTTCTGGTGCGTAGATTGGTTAGAGAGCTGAAATGAAGAAATGATGGTCAATATTCATTTCGTAGACATACTAAAAATCGATACTGTATTGTGGATTTCAAAGAAGTAAATTTTATTCGTTAACATTAGCATTGATCATAACATCAGCAAATATCTTCTTTTCCTTGGGACAAAAGGCAGTAACGAAAACGTGGGGTTATCTAACTTATCGTTTTCCTTATATGAGCCATTTTGCAGAGAACATTTGTTGGGGTTGACTCATTCAGTGTATTTCAAGAAGTGTTCCTTGGAACGAACAATCAACGTGTATCCAACATTGTAAAATTTTCTGAGGCAATAGGTGAGCTGAAAGTAGAGGTATGTATTTTTTATCCAGTTTACTGAATATTGTAAGTTTTTCGAAGTGGAGATTCATATAGCCGACCCCAACCTGTTTGGACCGAGGCGTAGTTTTCTACTTCAGTTTTGAACAATAATTTGGCTCTTTGGTATCTTACTGAATGCAAGTCTTATGTTCCTCAGGCACTTGCAACAATCAAAGACGGAAAACGAATTCTTTTCCAGTTTGATAGAGCAGCTTTTTCGTTCAAATTTCTACCGTTCAAGGTTCCGTATCCTGTACCTTTTAGACTTCTAGGAGATGAAGCTAAGGGCTGGTTAGACACAACATATTTGTCTCCATCCGGGAATCTCCGCATTTCAAGAGGAAACAAGGTAGGAGAACGTAATTAGCTTGTGTCATTTTTTCTGTTTTGCTTTTCCTCACTGTTATACGTTATACACCATGCATAAAACGTTGTTCGGACTCTTCAAAGATATTGCTGGTGTGTGTCAGATCCTTCAAAAGTTATGCATTTTCAGAGGGTCCAAGCAACATAGCGTAAAATCAGTTAACTGTATACTATCAGCTTCTTTGTAACGGGTAATCAGTTAAGCGTTTAAGGGCCACAAACTATACTGATATAGTGCAGGGAACTACATTTGTGCTGCAAAGGGAAACTGAACCAAGGCAAAAGTTGCTTTCGTCCATTTCAACGGGTACAAGGGTAGAAAAGGTACAAATTTTCGCTCGTTTCTTGTGAAAATCCTGTTATAACATGTGTTGGTTCTGTGATTAATAATTTGCTTGATGTGAAATTTAACAGGCAATTGACGAGTTTATTTCCTTAAACCAAAATGTCGCGAATCCTGAACTGGAACTCCTCGAGGGAGAGTGGCAAATGATATGGAGTTCACAGGTATCTGTCCAACATCTCTTTTCCTTTCAAATGCAAACTTTGATAAGTGTGTCGCGCTACTTTGGGATCTAGAACACAACTTACGAGTGACAAATATTTGACAATGAATCCAGTTATTATTGTATATTAACTTGAGGTTGATGTAGGAATCTATAAACTTCAAATCTTGAATCCGACTCTGGTATGAATTTAACCTTAACGAATGAAGAAAAGATAAGTTCTAAACATGTTGTTTGGTTATATCAGATACTTAGAGCTGTTAACTTGAGAATAACTCCGATATACGAATACACTTAATAAAGCTCCTTTTTCCAAATAGATCATTCATTTCTCGTATCATATATTAACTTGAGGTCGTTATCTGCTTTATAGGTTGAAACAGATAGTTGGTTAGAGAATGCTGGCAACGGTCTGATGGGAAATCAGGTGCATAGGGCCTCTTCATTCTGCTGTTTTATTTTCTCTATCAACTTTGATATCTTTGGTCACGTACTATACTTTCTTATTCGGAATTTGTATTGTTCTTTCTAGATTGTCAAACCAGATGGACAGTTGAAGTTCCTCGTTGGCATATTGTTCGGTATTAGGTTCTCCATGACTGGCAAATATGAGTAAGTACTTACCATTTCAGCTATCGATATAAATGACTTGTGAGAGATCTGTTTTTTGCCTCAGTAATTACCTAACGAGAGAAAGAGAGTCGATGCAAAAGCAGTTTTCTACACTAGGAAATCTGAAATGTTAGACATAGTGAACTCTGTTAACTACGTTTTATATAGACTAGAAGCCAGAGAGATACTAAGGTATAGGGAGTGAATGAGCTCGATCACGTAGGAGGCCTTTTATTTGGTATGCTCGTTAAGCTTAACTGCTCGTCTTCTAATACAGGAAATCTGGAAGTAACACGTACGATGTCATAATGGATGATGGAGCAATCCTGGCTGGTATGTATGGAATTCCAGTAGAAATGGAAAGCAAGTTCACCATAGAAATACTGTAAGATATATCGATCTATTGCAGACATAACGAAATTAACTGTCATCAATCGTTATGCTATCTTCTTACTTTGTACAATGCAGATATACCGATGACAAGATCAGAATTTCACGCGGATACAACAAAATTCTCTTTGTCCATGTACGCGTAGACGGATCCAAGAAGAAGTCATGACTCTCAAGGTTTCCATATAGTTACATTAAGGCCAACTTGTTATGTTAAAACTTCAAGCATAGTCAAGTATTTCTCAGATTGTAACTTATATTCAACTTGGAAAGCACTTCATTTTGGCATCTATAACAACAAAAACGTATTCAATGTAATCTTACAAGTGTGGTCCGAAGAATATAGAATGTACACATACCGTACGCCTACTTTTGTAGGATAGAGAGGTTATTTCCGATAGACATATTTTGGCATCTATTTTTGAAAAGTAGGAGCATAATAAAACCAGCATGAAAGCATTTGCAAATGAGGAAGCTCTAATTCTCTAATACTCTCTGTCCCAATTTATGTAACACATTTCGTTTTCGAGAGTTGAACAATTTAAGTTTGATAAAAAATTTACTCATGGAATCTTGAAATTTTTTAAATGACATTTATATATTTGTAAACTACGTAAAAAATACTATAAGTCACAATTTGGAATATTTAAAAGTATACGAAGAATTTACGGTCAAAGATAGACTTGTTTGAATCTCGAAATTCGAAAAGTGTCACATAAATTGGGACATATCTCGAAATCCGAAATGTCACATATTTATATTCTCTTAGTTCCAATTTAAGTGACTTAGTTTGATTTGACACAGAGTTTAGAAACAACAAGAGACTTTTGAATATTGTAATCATAAATTAAAGATGTATGTAGTTCTTCAAGTCTTCGATCTTAAATTTATCACACAGAATGTTGAAAATGAAAAACTTACTACATATAAAAAAAAACTCTTTCTATAACAAACCAAAAAGAAAAGGAGAACACTTGAACGACAACATACAATAGAGGGGGTATATATATATATATATATATATATATATATATACTCCCTCCGTCTCATTTTATGTGGCAACATTTGACCGGACACGGAGTTTAAGAAATAAATGAAGACTTTGAAATGTTTACCAAATTGCCCTTTAAAAAGTAGACTCACTTTTCTCTTTGCTCATAAATGTATTAGAGTATTATTTTAAGATTAAGTGGGACCAATAAGGGTAAAAGAGGAATTGTATCTTTAAATACTTACCATATAAGGAAATGTGACATTCTTTTTGGGACTGACCAAAAAGGAAATGGTGCCACATAAATTGGGACGGAGGGAGTATATATTAAGAAATTCACTAGATATCTATAAATATTTAACTATGGACTGAATTATTATTACACATTAACTTGAGGTTGTTATACAGATTAATAAACTTCAAATCTCAAATTCGATCTCACGTTTCTATACAACTCGATTATATTAGGTAAAAATGACAAACACAGTCCCTTATATATGAAGAAAATTCCAAAATAGTCCTTTAAATATAAAATTAATTAAAAGTATCTATCTATACTGATATTAAAGTTCAGGGTCTCTTTTTGCATTTTATCCAAAACAATAATTCCTAAACTTTAGCTCCAGTTTCAACCCGAAAAGGCCCAATCAAGATCCGACAACCCGGTAACTATACATATACCTATAGAGACACCGAAAAATCAAGAAATTTGATAAATTCAACCGAAGCTTTGAAGGAGAATTCTGGGTATGTAATTTTTAAATTTTTTTTTTTATTGTGTTGCTTAATAATTTTCTGTAATTTTTATAGGGTTGTGATTTCTTGAGGATTTTGTATTTTGAAGTTTTTTTTGTACAATGGAAAGTTCTGTAGCTGCAGAAAATGATAGTAATCCCCCAGGTAATTTCCTTTAACAAAGTAAAGATTTTTTTTTAATTTCAATTTTATGAGTTTTTGCAAAAAAAAATTAAAAATGAGTGGATTGAGCTAGATTAGCTGTTGTTGTGGTTGAATTAGCCAAATAATTAGGGGATTATGTATCTCGGGTGTGACTTAGTGGTCGATGAAGTGGGTTGAGAATCGAGGGGTTCAGGTTCAACTTTTGTTTAACTGATTGTGACTTGACACGGAGTTTTAGAAAGTAAAAGGAAATTTTTGAATCATGTGGCGTTAAACTAAAACTAAAGACAGGTAAAATATATCAAAATGTCATTTAAAGTTCTGTAGGTCATGTTTTGGTTCCAATTTTTTCATGTGTTCTTAGGCTTGCTTCTTAAAAGCATTTTATTGTAAAAATTCTTGAATTGAAGGATTGTGTGAAAGCATTATGGCTAACATTATTCTAAACTGAGAGCGTGTGATGAAACGTTTTAACAGTTCGATTTTTAAAGAGAAAGCTGCAAAATAAGCTGAAATGAATTGAATTGATAGAATTTGAGATACATTGTGTTGATATTGGATAATGTTAGGGGTGGAGCCAGCTTAGTAGCTTTGGCTCAAACCCTCTGTTTGTAAAAAACTCATTTAATACTATAAATAATTTATTCAGAACCCAGTAAGCAAACATATTTATGGTTTAGAACCCATAAACTAAAAGCTCTGGCTCCACCTCTGAATTAATGTCCGTCGTAGCAATAGTTGCATATATATAGAATTTAAATGGCAACGGTTCCTAACTAGTTGCCACGTACTTTTCAACTTGCTCTTTTAAGTCTCCATTGTTGGATTGTGGCCATTGGTCGTGAGGATAGTCGGCAGTTTGCTTTCAGTCCGCTTTCTTGCATTTATGGATTATGTCAGTTGAATAGTCTGTTCATTGCTCTTTAATTTGTAGAAAGTAGTTACTTCTTATTTGATATTTGGTGAAAGAGTTCTCCTGGACTATAATAAGATATGGTAACTTTTCTATGATAATTTTCTTATGTACTATAGCGCTTTAGACGTAACCTGTTCTACTTGTGGTTATTCATGCTTATCTGGCTCACTCTTACTATTTAAGCTTCACCTGTCATCATGAAAATCCAAAAACGTTTTTTCGAGTTGATAGCTGGTGTGGGTTCATGGATTTGGTCTCTGATTCAAACTAATTGATCCTAGGTTTACCTGGACTGCCCCTCGGTCTCGCCGTCTCACTAAGCAAGTTTTTTGGTCTGCTAGTCCTTGATTTGCTTGAACTAGCCTTCATCTCAACTGCAATAGTCTTCTGCAGTTCTGCTAGTCTGGTCATTGGTTCGGCTAAAATAGCCTCAACTCATGTCCTTTTTTTATTGGCTTATCATTTTGATTCACGTTTAATCAATGTATTTTCATTCCCATATCTTGTAAGAAGCAGTTGCTGACCTATCCTGAACTGTAACAGCCTTACTTTACACTTGTTATAAGGCAGCAACTCTCCTTCCACCATAGTAATTCCAAGTTTATCAACGCGGGATTCGAACTTGTCTTGCTCCAATTGGGCTTCGTGGATGGGATTCAATGTTACCCTTGGTTTATTTTCTTGAATGTTGTGGATGTGGACAAACATTGTGATGGCCTATTAGTGGGCTACCTAAGCCCGTTGGCCATACCTTTGTTTGTGAGTCAAGCTCTTCTAGTCAAGGACCATATTTAATTCTGGTGTTAGCAATGTCTCATTAAGAGTTTTTAGATTTTTTTTCTGAAAAAAAATATAAACATTAAACAATTTCTTCTTCCCTTTCACTTTTGGTTAGTTGTTGTAACAAATATTTTGTTTTCTTCTGTGTTAATTCATAATTCTACGGTGATTGACTCATTTCCATACGTTGCCTGGTGAATAAATGTATCTCTCTATTCAATTTCACAGCAATTCATCATACTAGTACTCTCTCCCATATCTTATTAGTCAAATTTGGTACTAGTACCAAAAGTTAAGCTTTAAGGAACCAAATCTAATCATTTTGTTATCTTACTTCTAGTGCAAATAATTACTTTCTAAATTTTGAAATATTGAGGTCAAATATCACTAACAATACATATAGTAAAAAGTTAACCATCAAAGTCAATTTAGATTTCATGTTTCATTTACCCTTTTTATTCTTATCAAGATGTAGCAATCACATTGTTTAAGTGCTTATGGGATTGCTTCTTTGATGTCTGCTTCAGAGGATGATGTGAAGGAGAGGTGTTGGGACCAAAGAGAGGCGCTGCCGGGTGAGCCTCGATGTGTCGTATGTGGCCGCTATGGTGAGTACATTTGTGATGAGACTGATGATGATATTTGTAGCTTGGAATGCAAAGGTATATTGTTGTCGCGACTTGCAAAATCGCGGCAACCAACTTCTTGTCCATGTCCTGTGAAGTTACCAGCAACTGATGAGTGCTATTATGTAAGGGATAATGATAAACCTGAAGTGAATCCACTAACAACTGACCAGACTGAACTTCTGAGAAGGAAACTTGATATTCTTGTGAAGGGAGACATTACACCGCCTCCCATCTTATCATTTGCTTCTTGCAAGCTACCTCAGAAGCTTCTCGAGAATATTGAAGTTGCTGGTTATGAAATGCCAACTCCTGTCCAAATGCAAGCAATCCCTGCTGCTTTAGCACGGCAAAGCTTGCTTGTTTCAGCGGAGACTGGTTCTGGTAAAACTGGCTCTTTTCTAATTCCTATAGTTTCTCAGTGTGCGAAATTCAATGAAGAGCATTTCCAAAACCAGCAACAACCATTAGCTATGGTTCTCACACCTACTAGAGAACTCTGCATACAGGTAGAGGATCAAGCTAAGGTGCTCGGGAAGGGTTTGCCATTCAAAACTGCATTGGTGGTAGGTGGTGATGCCATGGCAGGACAGCTCCACCGCATCCAGCAGGGAGTATCTTTAATTGTGGGAACTCCTGGAAGGCTCATTGACCTTTTAACGAAACACGAGATTGAACTGGATACTATTTCAATTCTTGTTCTTGATGAAGTTGATTGCATGCTCCAAAGAGGTTTCCGTGAGCAGGTGATGCAGATTTTTACGGCTCTGTCTCAACCTCAAGTGTTAATGTATTCCGCTACAATTCCTAAAGATGTAGAGAAGATGGCAAGCTCAATGGCGAAAAAAGTTACTGTCATCTCTGTTGGGAAGCCAAATAAACCTAATCAGGCTGTCAAGCAGTTAGCTATTTGGGTTGACTCGAAGCGGAAGAAGCAAAAGATTTTTGATATTTTGATGAGCAAGCAGCATTACAAGCCACCAGTTATTGTATTTGTGGATTCTCGACTCGGAGCAGATCTCCTTTCTGAAGCAATAACTGTAAGTACTGGGCTAAAAGCATTATCAATTCATGGTGAGAAATCCATGAAGGATAGGAGGGAAATTGTAAGATCATTTCTAGTTGGAGAAATTCCAGTTATTGTGGCCACAGGGGTGTTGGGTCGAGGAATCGATCTGTTGACTGTGAAACAGGTTATTGTGTTTGATATGCCAAATTCCATCAAGGAGTATGTGCACCAGGTGGGAAGGGCATCAAGAATGGGGGAGGAAGGTACATCAATTGTCTTTGTGAATGAAGAGAACAAGAAATTGTTTCCCCAGTTGGTTGAAGCTCTTAAAACATCTGGTGCTGCAATTCCCCGGGAGCTTGCCAATTCACGGTATTCTGTTGGCTCTTTCTCTGCTGGCAGAGGTCAGAAAAAACGAAAACATGGTTTCTAAAGATGTTGCTCCCCTTCCTCTTCCTCAACATTAAGCTCCCCATGCTAAGAATTAAGAAGATACCTTTTCTCTAAAGCTCTTCTCTACTGCAAATGACCTGCCATTACCTCCAACTGCTTCTTGGACCTGGCGGTCAAACTTTATTGCTTAGACATTAACCCTCCTTTGATGTTCACTAGTTCTCTCACAGGAAGCTGGACGCTGTCAGACACACGATCACACAGTATGTAGGACCGTATGCTGTGCAGTGTGCATATTTTACACATGTTGATTTTCTCGTGCTAAAAGGAGCTTATTCTCATTTGAAAAGATCTGGTGAACTGAAAACCAGTGCTGGATTCGCTTCTCAAAGCTGAAGCACCTATGTCTCGCAATATTGAGGGAATGCTGCAGTTGCTACTCATTCTTGAGTTGTTTTCGTCAATCTTAAAAGTCAAAAAAGGCATATAAAGTTTTGGCGATGTTTGGCAGTATCTGCGGTTGGACTGGTAAGCATTCACCTTAGTTTTTGATTTCTCATTGAAAGTTTGCTTGTCTAGCATAGAATCCATAATAGTTTTTGTGATATAAATACCTTTGACTGATTTTTTCTAGTCTTGTCTATCCACGACTTTGCACAGTTTGCATCACAGGGTACAGATGCCTTTGCTGTTTTTGGATTAAAAGAATCCTGATAAGACAAGACCGCCAGAGGTGCTTAATTGTGCGGGTTAACCAGCAGATTGTAAATCTCTGATAAATGAACCAAGTTACCAACTCTTTTGATGCTAGGAAGAGGCTTTCTGTTTGATCCCTTACAAGAAGAAGAAGCATAAAAAAACATGCATCACCATTTATCCATCTGTGGATGAAGAATCGCGAACATAATAATTTCTGGTTGACCATGTTCCCAGAAAAAAGATACTTTTTGAGAAAGGCCGAGCACGACTGAAGTGGCTATACATACAAATCTATTTACGGATCTATATGCTTCGATTGGAACTGGAAGTTCCAGAACAGGTGGCTGGTATACCACAATAATCAAACTTCCTTTTATTTTTTTTATTCAGATCAGATTTATATTGGCTTCGTTGGGAGGCTCGCGTAGTTTGTTATGTTAGCTTCAAAAGGATAATTTGCGTTGGAATTGATAAAGTTATGTGGAGTTCATAATTGCATTAAAGGAGCCAAAGTAGTGACTGCGGCGCGTTGAGGCACATCTTCGACGGTCCTCGTACACCTGACCTGTCAGCCGTTCTAAAGAATTCATGATTTATATATGTTTCAGGCCGGTGAGAGCGAGTGTAATGATTGGCTTTGAATAAGAGTACTGAAGACCATTACCAAATCAATTGTTGCTACATTTCCTTCATATATAGATTATATTTTCTTGGTAACAATTGAATTTTGTTATCAGTACAGATATATACAGCTCATTACAAAACTTGGGCTACTCAAAAATTGAATTCCTTCATAGGCATCAATATCGATAGGCTAACACATAAAAAAATTTAAAAGTCGCCTAATTTCATAAATTGCTCCCTATTATGAAACAATAAGCCTAAAAAATGGCGAGACTATACTAAATGCTCCACTAACTCATTACGGAGGTTTAGATAAAGTTTTCTTTTGATAAACCGTTAGAGTGTCATAAGGTGTCAATATCCATGGGCTAACACACACGATAAGCAAAAAAAGACGCATAATTCCTGTAAATTGTCCCCTAAATGCAAAATATGCATAAAAAAGGCTTACCCAACTCATTACGGAGGTCCACATAATATTTTTTTAGAAAAAATATTCAGGCGCCATAAGGCGTTAATATTCATGGGTTAACATGCTCTAAAAAGCAAAAAAATCGCTTAATTCTTACAAAAATATGCCTTAAAGAAATGGTGAGATTATACGTAATGCTTCCCCAACTCATTATATAGGTCCTCATAAAATATTTTTGGAAAAACTGTTGGGGCACCATAAGGCGTCAATATCAATGGGTTAACATATTCAATTTTTTTTAAATAAAAGTCATCTAATTCCTATAAATTTACCGCTAAATGCAAAAATATGCCTTAAAAAATGGTGTGACCTGTGCCTAATGCTCTCCCAACTCACTACCAAGATCCCCATAAGGTTTTTTTTTCCAGAAAAACCGTTCTAGCGCCATAAGACGTCAATATCCATGGGCTAACACATACGATAAACAAAAAAAGACGCATAATTCCTATAAATTGGCCCCTAAATGCAAAATATGCATAAAAAAGGCTTACCCAACTCATTACGGAGGTCCACATAATATTTTTTCAGGAAAAATATTCGGGCGCTGTAAGGCGTTAATATCTATAGGCTAACACACAAAAATATAATTTTTTTTTGCCTATTTTCTGTAAATTGATCTCTAAATGCTAAAATATGTCTCAAAATGGTGAAACTATACATAATGTCCCCCAACTCATTATGGAGGTCATCATATAAAAAATTCAGTAAAATTGTTCAGGCACCATAAGGTGTCAATATCTATGGGGTAACACATAAACAACAAAAAAAAAAAAAGACTAATTCTTATAAATTAGGATCTAAATGCAAAAATATGCCTAAAATAATGAGACTATACATAATGCTACCCCAACTCATCATGGAGGTCTTCATAAGGTTGTTCAAAAAAACCATTTAGGCGCCATAAGACGTCAATAGTCATGAGCTAATACACATGAAAAGCAAAAAAAGTAAAATAGTTTCTATAAATTGGCCCCTAAATGCAAAAACATGCCACAAAAAAATGGTGAGACTATACGTATTGCTCTCTCAACTCATTACAGAGGTCAACATGATGTTTTTTCAAAAAAAGTGTTCGGGTGCCATAACACGTCAATATCAATGGGTAAACACAAACAAAAAACAATTTTTTTTTGTCTAATTCTTATAAATTGGCCTCTAAATGCAAAAAATTGCCTAAGAAATGGTGAGACTATACACAATGCTTCCCCAAATCATTATGGGGATCCTCATAAGGTTTTTTTCAAAAAAATCGTCCGAGCCCCATAAGGCGTCAATATTCATGGGCTAGGACACATGAAAAACCAAACAAGTCACCTGATTCCTAAAAATTGGCCCCTAAATGCAAAAAAAATGAGACTATATGTTATCCTCCCCAACTCATTGCGGAGGTCCTCATAAGGTTTTTTGATAAAAAATATCCGAGCGCCATAAGGTGTCAATACCTATGGGCTAACACACATGAAGAAATTAATAAAGTTGTAATTTCTATAAATTGACCCCTAGATGCAAAAATATGTAACAAAAAAATGGTGAGACTATACGTAATGCTCCCCAAACTCATTACAAAGGTTCTTTTAAGGTTTCTAAGGACAATCGTCCGGGCGCCATAAGACGTCAACATAAAGTTATGGTCTTGACACCTTATGCAAAGATATGGTCAGACTATATGTAATGCTCCCCCAACTCATTATGGAGGTCCTCATAAAGATTTTTCAGAAAAAATCGATTGGGCACATAAGGCATCAAAATTCATGGGCTAACATACACGAAAAATCATAAAAGTCGCATAATTCCTAGAAATTGACTCCTAATGTAAAAATATGTCTCAAAAAATAGTGAAACTGTACATAATGCTATCCCAACTCATTACGGAGATCCTCATAAAGTTTTTTCATAAAATAGTGTAACATTCCGTCCTGAAATTGTGTAACGAGCTAAGAAAGATGGCAGGTTGTCTTGACTTCCAAAATGCATAGCCTGCAAATAGAAAAGGATGACAAAAATACAGTCACAAAGGAACATTTCAAGTGTTGTGACATTAAACCTTTTTCCTTTCATTTTCTCATAGTTATCACATTATTTAATGAATTTTGTAATTGCTATTATACGTTGGTAAAAAAATAAAGGGGAAGTAATATAAAATATGCATCATATTAGTACATGAATCATACTAAGTTGTAATGCAAGTAACCTATTACAGACATAAAATAAATAAACAGAGGTTCAAATTTGATATAAATAAAAAGAAGAAAAACTATTTATATTTTATCAAAAATATTTTAGAATTTTGAATTAAATAACTTAAATAGTCAGATTAATAAATAAAGTTCTTAAATTAAGATCAAGGTAATATATTGCAAACACATATAACCTCTTATTAAGTAGAACTAGTATAAATATCGGTAGTAGCATACACATGATTTTTCATAAAAGGTATCACCTAAATGAAAAAGACAATAAATAAAATAATATAATATCATATTAAAAAAATCCACCTATGAATATGAATAAAAAAGAAATGTAATCAGTCCATTAGAGCAGTATAAAGTTAATATTCGAGAGATGTTTGATAGATTAGTGGGTGATCCTTCAGAGCCCAATACAGAGTATGGGTTGGTAAAGAAACCTACTAAGGTTTGCAGATCACAAATTGATCGGAACGCTGGAGACTTTTTCTGGAAAAACACCGGTCATAACTTCACCATTCAAGAAGCTGGAGACGTATTGACGGGAAGCGGAAAATCCTTCAAATTAATCCGAAGAAAAGGGGTCCGGCAACTCAGCGAACACATGCTGAAGTTCAGCATGGTCGTCTACACAGACTTAACGATTCTATTCCAACACCTCTTCAACACAAAAATGAAGTTTTGTGCAAATTAACAAAGACTGTCCTCTGATTTGACGACTTCAACACCAGAAACCAAGATGAAGATGTAATCTTTGGGGAGTTCATCTTTTTTTCTATGTCGTATTAGGGTTTCGAACTCAACACAGTTCTTCGACATCAGAAACGAAGATGAAGATGTAATCTTTGGGGAGTTCATCTTTTTTTCTATATCGTATTAGGGTTTCAGACGGAAGATGAAGATGTAATTTTTGGGAGTTCATTTTTTTTCTATTAGGGTTATCGATTTGGGTTTCTTTTGTGTCATTTTTTTCTGATGTTTTGTGCTGATATTACGAGAGATAATTTTAATAAAAGTGTCAATTTGACTTATTTTTTTGTTTTACCCTTACTTGGCTTTTTTCCTTTTTTCCCTTCTTTTAACAATATTTAAAAACTAATTAACTATACCATAATTTATTTGTTTACTTGTTAACTTAAATAATTAACAAAAACTTTATATCTCAATTGAAATTTAAAATAACTACGTTAATCCTAACTAACAAATGATACTGCATAATTTATTTATAACTTTTCTTCTCAACATAGAATTCTAAATACAAATTTTTCATTGTAAATTTATTTTTATTTTTGTAAAAACATGTACATTTATTCTTATTTTATACTCTTTTTACATTTTTGTTGTAATTTTATCCATAAACGATTTTAACTTAATTTTTATTATATGAAGCAAACTTAAATTTAAAATAATTACATTAATTATAAACTAACAAATTATATAATATAATTTATTTACTTATAACTTTCTTCCCAACTTAGAATTTAAGATTTCTATTTTTTTATTGTAAGTTTAATTATTTTTTTTAAAAAAGTTGCATTTATTTTTATTTTATCTTTTTTTATATTCTTTCTTGTATTTTTATCCATGAACAATTTAACTTAATTTTTCATTTTATTCAGCAAATTTAAATTTATTATTCACATATCCCGTTATTCTCATATAATTTATGCTATTATCGATTTAAGGGTCTATTGAAAATAATTTAACATCTACGTATATTTTTTACTTTTTATAGACCTACTTTATGAAATAACACTATGTATATCATTATTTATCAATAAACTCTTTAGTTATTTGTATCTGTAAAATAATTCATTTTAAACTAATGCAAGTCAAAACCTTCCTACTATATTTAAATGTTATTAGATACAAACTAAAGAAATCATTACACTGTGCTTAAAATACGTCTAATAACACAATATGTTCCAAGTAGATTAGGATCTTTTCAAACTTGAATCTCCAAATAAGACGGTGAACAAAAATTACATAACGATCTAACACACCACAATCAATATAATTATTTTACTACACATATTACACGACGTATAAACCAATCATAATAACCCGTGACCTCCACAATCTTCACACAAATGGTTATAAAACATGTTAATGATGCTAAATAGTGATCTTACAAATTTCAAGTTGGATGTATAACAAAAACTCAAAATAAATACCAACTTCTGTAAAAAGATCCACAAATTGAATCCTAATTAAAATTTATAAAATAAAATTTAAAACCTCCAACGTGAGAAAAAAATATCTTACCTTGTGAGCTCTTTGTATGCACCAACTTATATCGAAACAATATTTTTTAAGAGAAAGATAAACTTGCAAATCAACTTTGGGAGAGGAAAAATAAAAATGACACATTGTATTTTTTTATAAATTATTTTACAAATATTCATATCTTAGGTAACTAAATTGTACAACTCGACTCATTTCCTTTTGTTAGATCTTATGTTTCAAAAGAAAAGTATCCGTTGTTGCTTCTTGCTTGTCTCTACAGGCATGTGAGGAATGAACATCAATGTGAAAGAGCCAGAAATACACAAAACAAACAAAGGAGAAAAAACAAAAGTGACAAACATATAAATATAATTTATTTTTTTAGAAACAAAACTAAAAAAGAGTAGAGAAAGAAGATGATCCATGAAAATGAGGGACTCTGAATTTATATTAGTCCTCTTCAACAATTAGAGAGACATCAAAAAGTGACACAAAACCACTCCTCAAAATTCTCCACTTAATTAATTGTATTACTTTTGAAATTTTTAAAACTAATAACCATCATCACTCCACAATTTAAAATTCAAAATCAAAATTTAAATTTAAAACCGTAAAAATTTAAAGTAAATGTTTTTAAACATATGAGCATGAGTTATATTATCGAGAGTAGTATTGAGCACCGATATGAGGACGAGTTCAGACAATTCAAAGTCCTCGTAAACCATATATGTATGCCAACATGGGTAAAGGGTCATACTTTTAAGATGATTCCTTGTTGCTTTTAAGCATAGCTTAGTGGATCAACTTAGTTGAGGATGTTCTATACTCCGGCAAGGTATAGGACAGTTCTGGCAGCGTGGGCGAGACGTTGTATCATCACATAGCTCATAGTGATGGTTGTCGGTTAGAGAATCTCCCAAATAAGAGTAAAAAAGTTATTCTTGTATTCTTTAAATACATTGAGTTATCATCTACTGTTTTAAAAGCTTTCTTTATAATGCATCTTTATTGTTGCTTTTACATCGAATTGAGTTGAGTATTTCTAAGTTTGAGTATCTTTGAGTATACTTGAGTTGAATTGAGTTGAGATGAGGTGAGTATGCTCTTCCTTTTTATCATTTCAAGCTTATGTCTGTGCTTTAGAGTTTCCCTTGTATGCTCGTACATTCCATGTATTGACGTCATTTGGCCTGCATCTTTCATGATGCAGATACAGGTAACCAGGGTCATCAACAGGCGCTCCGTTGACACCACTTACAATTCTAGAGTTGATTTGGTGAGCCTCCTTGCTTTGGAGGGTTCCACATTCACTTTCAGTCGTATTAGGATGTCGATGGTCTTGTCCCGACTTCCATCATAGTTGTTAGAGGCTTCATAGACAATAGTGTTTTAAGGAGTCCTTTTCCATTTTATTATTAATGTTTAAGACTTGGGTTGCCTTCTTTGGCGTTGAATGTTTTATACATTTCGAGTTTATTTATTTTAAGACAATGAGTAAAGCTTTACTTTTGAGTTCTTGTATTGTTGAGAAAGTCTTCTGCTGAGTATTGAGTCAGGCCAAGAGTTCGCTTGGGGACCAACAATGATTCTCGAGTGCTAGTTACGTTCGAGATATAGATTCGGAACGGTTCCTTTTTAAACGTTCACTATCATATCCACATCATACTTTTTTGAAATAAATATTTAATGGCCGAGTTGCTTCTTGATCAGTGGTTATATTAAATGTTCTAAAGTTACGTACATGGAGTGAAGCAATGATTTAATTGCACCATTACGCACACTGATTGGACATACTTAGCCTAATTGTCATTGCAGGACTTAGAGAGCCTATTTGGATTCGCTTAAAAAAGTAATTTTTAAGTCAAAAATAAAAAGTCAAACTAAAATGACTTTTAAGTAAAAAATTAAAAGTAGGGGGAGACCTACTTTTGGTTTTTGACTTATTTTAAGTCATTTTTAACTTGTTTTAAATCATTTTTTATCTTGCCAAACACTTCCCGACTTATTTTAAGTCATTTTTGACTTATTTTAAATTATTTTCTTTCAGAAATAAAAAACTGACTTAAAAGTAGGTTTGACCAACTTTTAAGTCAATCCAAACACCCTCTTACATTATGCCATTCGAACATGACATTAGAAATAAAGTTAGAGTTAAACAATAACCATGATAAAGAAGCGTAAAGAAAGTTGGGCTTTTGCTGGGCTGGTTGAGTGTATGAGTTGGGTCTTTAGGAATTGGGCCGGAAAGAGTGACTGGATTGACATGGCCCAAAATTGGGTCTTGCAATTGAGTTAAGAAAAGAACAACTTTCACATATAGCAAATATAAAAATCATATTTGTATGCTATAGCTATAGTTTGCATAATTGTGTTCCATAGCAAACATAAATATGTATATTTTGCTATACATATACAAAAGAAAGCAATTGTATAATTAGCTATACATATACAAAAGAAAACAGCTGTATAATCTGTTTCGGTATTCATATACAAAAAATTAATTGTATAATCTGTTTTTGTATAAAGCGAGAAAGAGGGACAGACAAAAGAGAACTGGGGAGGGGAATATTTGTATTGTATGATTATAAGTGTATAGGACGAAGATATATGTATTTGCATGTGTATATACAATTTTCGCTGGCATTATACAAACATAAACACAATTTATATATTTATGTTTGTATAAGCGAGAGAGGCGAGGGAGAGACTGGCGAGATCTGGGAGAGTGGTGAACGAGATTTGGGAGAGGGGAACGAAAATATATGTATATATACAATTTTTTCTCGTTTTATACAAACACAAACTCATTTTATACATTTGCGTTTGTATAAAAACGAGAGAGGCGAGGGAGAGACTGCCGAGAGTTGTGAGCGAGATTCACCAGGGATAGGTGAAATAGCAACAGTTTGCTACGAGTACAATTAAATCAAACTATGGTTATGACATTTAATTTGAATTAATAATTTGCTATTATATACAATTTTCCCTTAAGAAAATGGTCATACGAATTTCAATTGTAGCCAATCAAAGTTTACAAGTTAACTAAATTGAGTTAATTAACAAATTCGATTAAATCTCGAATAAGATGAATTAATATTAATTAATTATCAAACTTCTTAATCTTAACAAAAATAAAATAATTAACTTAATCATAAACTAATTAAAAACAAAATCTTTTTTAGACAATTTTTGAATATTTTTAAAATGTAACATAACTATATAAAAACATATATATTATTTAAAAATTATGAAAATGACATAATTACTTTAAATTTTTTTATAAAACTAATTATTTCAAATTATTTAAAATTAAAGAAGCTCGATGATTAATCTAGATTGTGGAGGTCCAAAATTGGGTGTCAACATCAGTCATATGAACGAGAAATGCAAATTCAACGTGAGAAGATTGTGTGTACTATGTCCGGGGATTATATTAAAGATTAGTACATCATAACTTATGCTTAATTTTTTTTTTTTAAAAAAAAATTGATGAATAAATATTGTATTTTTCAAGAAAATCTTTGTGGTAGTGTGTTATGCAGTTTAATAAACCTTTGTTTATTTAGTAAGATTGTATAAATAATTGGGAAAATTTAAATGTTTTACAACTTATGAGATTTTTATGTTTAAGAGAAAACATATAACATAAAAGGGTCTTATTGCATGTCCAAACGAAACTTCAACTTCAACTTCATCTCATAATTTCAAATAATAATTTCCTTGCATGGTTAAATGGGCTCTTAGTTTGTACTCATTCTAATATGTATGCCAAATGAATCTCTAGTTATTTAAAAAGCATATTTGTATCCATGTATTTTTTTTTTCATTCTATATTTTTTTTTCTTTTTAGAATCTTGTATCATTTCTTAAATTGCATTCATTCCAATATGTAATTTATTTGTCAAATGATGATGTTACTATTTTGAACTTGAGAAAATTTTTGCATACGGATAGGATCATGTAGATCTTTAGATCTGCTCTCTTCAGCTCCATTTAGGTCCATAAGTAGTATTATTGGACTAGCTAAAGGTTTCTTAGCAAGGCCCAAGCCCATCTAGCTTTTAGAAGCCCAATTGCATACCTAATTGGAAAAATTACCTAAATACACATCTTATTTTATCACAATCTCTAAAATTTCTGTCCATTTAAAGTTTTTTCAAAAATCCCCTCGCTTGATTCATCACTCTCCTCTCGCAGATATATCCATATTCCCCTCTCGGATACATCACGATACATCCATATCTCCCCTCTCGGATACTATTGCCTTCTCAGATACAACCCTCACATATGTATCCCTCTTGCTGAGACATATCTATCCCCTCTCGAATACATCCTTCCCCTATGCATCCTGATGTCTACTGATGTATCCAGAAATCCAGTTCGGATGTCCTACCCCCTCTCTTTCGGATGTCCTATCCCCTCTCTTTCGGATGTCCTATCCCCTCTCTAAACATCCCTTCCCTTTCAGATACACCCCCGCCTATGTAGATGTATTTGATGTATCCGGAAGTCTAGTAAAGTATCCGAAATTCATACATTTTAAGGATTTTTTGTAATTTAGAAAAGAATAGAAAAATAATGTAATTAGCTCTTTACACTATGATTTACACAATGAAATTTATGTAAATTATATTACATAATTTGTCTACAATTATCAAACACAACTAGCTCCAGTTTCATTAATAATAACACGACTTAATGCATTAGTCAAAATATAAAAAAATACACATGAGATATCAAAAGTAAGATGGACATAAATTAAACTATGGGTGGGTTAGGCATACATCATTTTGAACCATGGTATAAATCAAAACTTGGTATTTAAATGAAGAAAAAGGTAGAGGGCAAGCTCATCCATTCATTGACCGTTGAATACAAAAGAATACAAAATGAGAAAGAAAAAAAAAAGGTAATCACGCGATGTGTTCATGGATGATTGGTTGGTTCCTCTTGCGCTTGAGCGTATGTTTTAAAAAATACAAAGTATCCAAACATATTGATGCTAAAGAAAAAGGGTCTTCTTCCAATACTGTAACAAATTGTTGTTGTTCAGGATAATACATGCTAACGATGCTCATACACCCTCGAATGACAAGTTCACCATTTTTTGTGAGATGCAATAGCTCCGTTTCTTGAACAAACACATGGCAATGAATAGGCAAGTTGCAAATGTTCAATAACCATTTCCAGCCATCTTGCTCCATAATCCATACTTGCAATTTTCTACTCCTACGTTTCCGCCATATAAACTAAGACAACCTTTTAGAGTAGTCAAATGAAAGTAGTCTTCCTCGCCTATGAAATTTGGTACTGATTTTTTTTTTTACTTCATCTAAAGTCACGTCAAAGTAGATGATGGTAGAAGTTGTATCCACGCGTTGATCAATTCTCTTGTTCATAGACCAAAATACACCATCTTGAGTGCTAATCCCCTTAGCACAGTATGTATCGATGCAATATGGTTGTACTAGATGAGGGGGACTTGTTTTCCTTGTCCAAGAATGTTTAGATAAAGAGTAAACACCATAAAAAGATTTAAAGATTAATATAACCATGTAGTCATCGATCCTAGAATCATAGCACAAATCACAAGCATTTGGAGGATCGTCTCTGAGTTTCACATATGGACATTCAAAAATTCGATATTCTCTTGTGGATGAATTAGACAAAAGATAAGTTTTGTAGGCCTTACGGTTCTTTAGAAGAAACAAGCCATCATATGAGCACGAGATATCAGAGTAATGAAATCGTTTTGGAGGAAAAAAGTGGTTAGGATCATCAATCGTAATTAATTATGGATCTCTAAATACAAAATCACAACTATATTTTTGTCGTAGGAGCAGCTTCTGACGGCCAACTGCTTTGGAATGATCACGATAGTTCTTTATAAAATTTCTATCACATATCATAGCTTTCCATGACTTAGAAATTGATTGAAAACGCAACAAACTTTTAATTGGAAGACAAATAAAGATGGAAAACATAATATCACATGGAAGAATATCATGAGGCATTATTATGTCTGCTTCTTTTTTGTTTTGGAGAAAATTAAATGGTTAGGGTAAATTTAATAGATGAAGGTATATATATAAAAGGGAACTATCGGTTGTTGTGATAAAAAAGGATTCGTGAGTGTATTAGGATTAGGATTAAATAAATTATTATTTTTATATTAGTAATAAATATTTTTCTTTACACTCTGTTTGAATCATTGTTACCCATTGTATTGTATCGTTACTATACTTACAATGTTTGTTTTGATTGTTACTTAAAATGTATTGTATTGTTAAATTTTGTTGTTACGTAACAATGAAAACCCCTACTTTATGGAACAACCATGTTCCCATTGTTACTTAATTTCTTTTTCCAATACATCTTTACATAATATTTCAAATTACTATTTTACCCTTTACCTTATATTATTTAATTCTAGTCAAACCTCCTACCCTAAAATAATTAAGGATATTTTAGTAAATTTATAAATTATAATACAGTACGATACAATCAAACGAAACAATTAAAATGTTATTAAACAACAACAAACAATACATTCTAGCCAAATATTGTATACAATACAATACATTTTGAAACAATTGAGTAACAATGATCCAAACAAAGTGTTAGCGGCTTGTATTAGGATGTAAAATAAGATTTATATTCTTCCTCTTTTTTCAACTGACTGACAAAATAGTGTAAGTGCAATAATAATCAAAATTATGATTTTACAAAACTATACATTGACAGATTTTACAATAATTACTAATAACATAAAGTACTCTACCCAAGGCTCCTAAAAGTGATATATAGAACATTATGAACCACTCTTACTCTGTACAAGATCAGAGGAAGATGAAGGAAGAGATTATAAACCAGTGTTTGGATTGTTTCCAGCAAGGATAAGAGAGATCTCCAGCCCTCGACTGAACGCTTGGTTGAACATAAGCCGGGTTTGAAATGTTGAAATGAAGGGGAACCAAGAAAAGAGCGCGATTGGGATGAAAATGAGCACACCCATACCAGCATCAAACAGACGAGCAACTGAACGGAAAGACTTCCACATCCCCATTTTCTTGATTAGAGGCTTCCATGCTGCAGCAATCTGTCGAATGATGAAACATGCATTTGCAGGAAATTAATTAATACAGTCCAGAAGGGATAAAGAAAGATGTGCACAATCAAAGACAAGATTTGTGTAAAATGTTTTCAGTGAACACTAATGTATATTGTTCACTACTTGGCAGGGGAACTTGAATTTACCCTACTTATAACTTGTATGACAGTTTCTTCACGAGAGTACAGGATGGCCAGTACTGCAATCAGTAGAGATGCCAAAGCTACGAAACTACAGCAAAAGCATATACCACAAAAGCCTCGACTTTTTCTAGCCTACCTCTAAACATCTCCACCAAGAGAGAAGAAAATAATATACAATGCTTTAGATTTTGAACTTTATTTGCTTCTTTGATAGTTCAAGAAATTCTAATATTAGTGAACTTTCCTATCCTTTTCTAATAAATATATTGCGCAAAATGTTATCAATGTAATTACTGTACCGTTAAATATGTAATAAGCAAGTAGCAGCAGAAGACAGGACTTGAAGGAAAAGAGGACGTACTGAGAGAATTCCCCAGCCAGTGGGTATGAATGCTAAGATGCATGCGAAGACATCCGTCACAGTAAGTTCTGTCAATACAACAGCAGCAGCTAAACCAGCAACGGCAAGCAAAAATGATATGCCTTGGACAAAACGCAACAGCAACTGGAAATTAACTGATATTTTCTGGCTGAAAGTGAACACCTGTGGCATCGCAAAATAATGGATCTCAATTTAACATCCTCAAACTCAGTATGATAAAACTTAAAACAGGTCACAAAACTTGATTCAAACCTTGAAGAGGAGTAAGATGACAGCAAATGCAACCCATGAAAAACCATACACCTGATAAACAATAAAGCCACAAGCACCAACAGTCAGCCATCACTCGATAGACAGTTAATGATAGTCACATCAAAATTGATTGTACAGGAAGACAAAGCAGTGAGAGTAAATTGTATGTGGTTTCTAATGAACTGTACGTGGTTCACAGTTGAATCTGTATACTTCATTTAGATGCATAACTTGTGCTTAATTAGATTGTAAGAACTAACAAAGAACTTTGTTCTCTCATCACTGACTGAGTGGTAGTGAAATTTGTTTCCACACAACATCAAATTTTATGAGCAGAAACTTCGGTTAAGAATTACTTTGGTCCTTCAGACATGTGGTAGATACAAAATCTATGTGCGTATACTGAACATTTTACAATTAGACGACAACTAGGCCTTTGAAAAATAGATAATGGGTAGAATAAACTGGCTCCCTCAGTAAAGCGAGTATGTTTTAAAAGATGGTCCCCCAAAAATACACATCACTTATAAAGTCTTGTAATTCCAAATTAAGACAGATGGGGAAAAAATTGTAACAAAAACAAATAAAATTTAGGCAAAGAGTAACAGTAATACCGTTAAAGATGTATTTGTTCCTTGAACATCTAACTTATAGACAATGCCGTATTGGAAAATAAAAAATCGTAAACTAAGAATGGTCTCCATCACCCTTCCTCCAAAGGTTCGAATATGAGCCTGTCAAAAAACACGAAGGTGTCATCAATATTTTTTTGAAAAGAAAGAATGATATAAGGAATTGCCAATAGACTAAAGCTGTTACACATCGACAGTTAAGGAAAAAAGCAGTCAATGTACTCATCACACAACGAAGAAATTATAAAGAACAATTCAAGGAATTACATGCCTTGAGCACATATATGTATTTATGCTTAAACGTTACAAGAATTCCCATATCTAGTTCTGAAAATTTATATGCAGGGTCAAAAGCAAGAAAGGCAGACATAAATACAATCACAAAGGGGTTAAATGAATCCACTATAAGTAAGTTCGGCATTAATTAGGAAAAGCAAAAAATAAAATGAAAGAGAAGAGTAATGACACGACACTACCCATTTGAAGTTCTTACAATCAGTTGTTTACCTTTATACATTCACCAACTCATAATAAACCAATACAAATTCTTGAAATATGCTTTGGAAACCTTGGGGATAATTTAATGAAGGCATTCTGACAGCTAAATCGAGTCATCAATTGAATTTAAATCACTGACAGGAACTTGACATAGGTGGCAATGACCTATTTAAAAAATCTACTATCAGTAGTTTTGCACAATACTAGACAATCTATCATTACTCCTATTTCATTATTCATTAGAGAACTGATGGAGATCAATAGTGAAGGTCAATAACCACATTCGTATCAAAGTATAGTTCATACCAGTTCTTCATCCCACCAAGCCTCCCAACTTTCTTCTCCTTTAACACCAATTCCACCTCTATAAAGAAGCCAGTTGGTCCAGTCACGGAAGTCTTCTACCGTCCTATAGAGGAACACAAGAATGATGACAACAAACGTGCAACTATATATGAACCTCCAAACATAATAAAACATTACTTACTTCTGCCATTCAAATCCTGCTGGGTTAAACAAATATGGAGCAAAAAGCCAAGAAATAGCCAAGAACCAACTGCTAACAGTGAGAAGTATGTAGGATAAAGCACCACCCTCGTTGTAGCCGTAAGCAGCATATACCACCAACAAAAGCACAATTTCCATGCTGAAGGTCAAAGATTGGTATAACTTCCATTAGGACAGAAAAGAGCTATTACAAAAGATGACCACATAGAAGTGTGCACATGTGCGTGCATGCAATCACACCAACACACAAACACAAGGGCGTGAAATTTCTGTACGCCGTATGCCTTACAGAGAGAAATAGAGAGAGAAATACCCCTTAACGAAATGACTGCGGGAGTAGAGCCTATAATTCTCTGTAAACTTGATGTGTTTAACGACGAATCCCCTACCGGTTGCATGATACTGTTAAAAAATAAGATTTTCTGATTAGATTTACACAGAGGAATAAGAATATTTGAGTAGCATAAGAAGATGGACCTACCTTTGCACCACCATGGAGGATGGTTCGACCAAAGTAATGTGTCCTAGTGCCAAGGGAGAACGTGAAGAAGACAGTGCAAAGCTGAAACTGCATAGTGACAAAACCAACAACAGCCTGCGATGACAAGAATGATGCCAATGAGAATAGAAAATGGACAGGCAGAGAGAGCCATGAAAAATGTCATAAAATATAGCACTAGATTTTAAATGTGAAAGACAACAAAACAGAATTAGCAGCAGCATTTGATGAATCCTTCATAGAGATCAGTTGCTTTCTCCATGATATTTTTCTTGAACTATTGCAAAAAGTTTAAGCATGATACCTCTTTGATTAGATCTTCAATTAGTTTCTTTTTAATTTTAAAGGTGTGTTTCAAGAAAAATTCTTTCCAATCACAAAACACTAAGAAATCTTCAAGAACACTACAGATACCAAAACACCTTTTCCTTTTACATTAAGTTTTTTTGAAAAAAATAATTGAAGTTGTCAAAACAACATAGCTTTTGAGAGGATATTGATGGACCGATTAGTGGGAATAAGACAAAAGCAGAAAAATATATCAACTTATAGCTAGGAAGGTAAAGTAGGTGCAGCAAACTAAGAGATTGTTCTAAAATGAAAGATAAGAAGCTAAGAAAATACTTAATGGTCACTGGAATAAATTTTTAACCATATCAAGACTCAAGTAATCAATCAATATTAGTCAATCATGAACTCGAACTCATTTGGTAAAGTAATGGAACTTCTTTAGGCATAATAGATCAAACTATGGCACAAGGACCTAAGAAACATACCCTTAGGAAACCTTGTTCCAGAATGAAACCCAGAATCATAGGAACCGCTGTGAACACACCAATCTGAAAAAGGAATTGCGCATTGAGAGCAGCACTAAGAGCAGTATTCTGTAATATATTAGCTCTATCCTGAATAGTTGCACCAACACCAGATAATGCCTGGAGAAAAAATTGACAGCTTCAGAAAGAGGCAGAACATGAATATTAAATAAACATAATTCTTGAATATTTAACAAAAGGTTCACAAAATTTGGAAGAACAAGTTTATTTGCTCCAGAATTATCAAGATACTAACTGCACCATGACAATAACACTAGTGCAAAGAAATAGGTCGACTAAATGAGTAACCTTAACTTACTCGGGAAGGCAAAACTGTGCAACCCTATCTTAATAGCTTAAACATCTGGAGTTATAACTTGTACAAATTGTACCTCAGAGCTAAAAATCATTCAGTACTTACCAGGTATGCCTTGCCATAGAGAAAAGCATAAAGACTAAGAACTGTCAACTGCACAAAAGTTTAAAGGGTCTGTCAGAAATACCACCATATACCTGGAGGTGATAGCTGCAACAAGCATATAAAAGCACAACCCAGAACAAACCTCATGCAATAAAGTTTAAGAGATCATAACTAACAACAGAGACTTATAGCATTAAAATGTGAATTTGTACCATTGTGCAGAAGTAATATCCGACAGTTGTAAAGTAGAACGATAACATTCTGAAGAAATCAAAGAGCTGGCCAAGCCTGTAAACATCTCTGCTTAGAACTTGTTCACCATTACCACCAGCAACTTTGCCTTCAAACAACGCAATCTGATTGAGTCCAACATCTCGTCCCTTGCCAACCTGCATGGTCTTAGTTTAGGCACTGCAATCATATGTATTCAAAGACAGAAAGGTTGGAAAAAATTTACCTGGATGTACTCATGGTGAGTAATATTTCCCTGCCGTAGAGTTGAATTAAACCCTGCATTTATACTTGAAAGTATTTAGACTGTTTGGCCAAACATCAAGACGACACAAGCAGAGAAGAATCATATGAACCTATAAGCTATAGCGATTTACACTAATCCAGGAGATATCCTCTTATGTGAGAAAGCTTCTAACCAAGAAGATATAAAATGGAGATGCACAACATGCATGTCAGTGGAGTGCTCAGTAGCAAATTGGTTACCTGCAAAGATGTCTTCACTGATATTAATCACACGTGATGCTTTGCTGATACCACCTCGAGTAATATGGAAAATTCTGTCAAAGACATCTGGATGTCCATAGTGCATACGAACTCTGAAGAATTTCACAATCTGTCACAAATTGACTCCCTGTGCAATAACAATATCATCATAATAAATGCCTACTCACTTCAAAGGATTTGCCAGAACACGTTGGCCCATTGTCACAAAGCTAGCTTCTTGGTTAGACATGAAGGACGCCAACGAAGAAACACTGAAACATAAAACCCATATAAGATGGCAGTTCAGAAAACACAACGACACAAGCATATTTCATCAGATTCAAAATTACCTGCCAGTGAACACATGCTCCCTAACACCGAGAATTGTAGGAAGACGAATGCCATAATCTTGGAAGAACTCCTCAAGAAGATTCCTCACCTTCAGAGCCTCTTCAAAATAATTATCCTGTGGTAGATCAAAACATAGTGAGGTCGAGGTAAGATTGGGTCTATCAAATGAAATGGAGTCTCACTTGTCCTGTTAGTGGTAATATAAATATGTAACTCGCCTCAGACAATCAAAGATGAAAGGTTGGTTTGTTTATCTGTGTGACTGGGAAAATCTATGAAGGCTAAGAGAAGCAACTAAAACATACAAAATAATAAAAACAATAAAGAGAGAAGAAACTAGAAAGCTTGCTCGCAAAATTTGCAACATTGCAGTATCAATGCAAAACAAAATACAATAAAGCAAGATAAAGCTGTAACACTAAGAAGATACTATGAATGAAAAAAATATGTGCGAAAATCATTTGACAAATAACAAGATAGAGAGACTATTTGAAGAGGTGTACAACAAGCTGATCCAATAAATACATTCATAAACAAAAGATATTATCACAATAAATTACTCAAATAGTCGTCAAAAAAGATAAAGTTTCTAATTACGACTGTACAGAGTAATTAGAAGCGACTAAATAGAAACATCTGGATGAAGATAGTTGGGGTCAGTTAGAATACTCATTAATATATAAAAGGGAAAAATACGAATAAATAAATGGCCCAAGGTGCTGAAGTACTGAGGGCACACTAGAAGACTAAGAAATGGGAAGTGGAGAGGCAAGCAGAGGGTAAGGGGGCCAGGATCTGCGGTCAAAGGGTGAAATTACAAGTCCTAAAGCAATGAAATTAGTGTGTAGGGCTGTTGGGAAGAAGTTGTTGTTGTAGAATAAATCAGCAAGATCTAATCTGTAAGTTGTGTATTTTATGTGCTCAAATTTTAGGTGAAAACTAATCATCAACAAGCATCTCCAGCAAATATGGGACATGGAAGCAAGACCAAAAGTTCTCCATGTTTTCTGTCGTACTTAAGATAACAACCCTTCCCCCACACCAGAAAAGATCCAAATTGGAGGTAAGATTATTTAACAATGCATTTTTTAGGACCAAAGTAGTCTTCAATTTTAGGTAAAAGTTCGAACTGTTCTAATTTTCTCCCTCAAATATAATAAGATTCACAACAGAATGTGCACGATTTGATAAAGTTTCCAGTGCTGGTCAAGGGAAGAAAAATTAGTAACCATGTTACCAAAGACATGTTCAAGGAGTAGTAAGGCAGCCCGCATGGTGAGTTCACCGTGTTCAACTACACAAGAATTTGATTCTACGAGACACTGACATGACCTAAGAGAGCTCACTGGTGAACTCCCCACCTTCCACCAGGTAGGTGGAAAGTTCGATCTCATAGTAATCCCCTTCAATCTTCCCCTCCCCCTCCCCTGTGAGGTAATAAAATATTTGGCCAAAAAAAAGGACACGATCAGAGTATGTAGCACAAAACATTGTATACTTCTACAGGTTTAGAGATTGAAACTAGAGAACTGGCAGAATACAAGTTCTGAAAATTATTAGCAAT
>JAJOOR010007160.1:0-32355 GCA_036250505.1 Solanum acaule | reverse complement strand
TTGGGAAAATGCATAAGTATCCCCCAACCTCTGCCCGAAATTCCAGAGACATACTTATACTATACTAAGGTCCTATTCCCCCCCCCCCCCCCCGAACTTATTTTATAAATAATTTTGTACTCCTTTTCGGCCTACATGACACTATCAACCAGATAGCTTAAAAAAATTGTCAACATGCGCTGGGCCTAGAAGATAGTGCCATGTAGGCCGAAAATGGGTAGAAAATTATTTATAAAGTAAGTTCGAAGGTAATAGGACCTTAGTATAGTATAAGTGTGTCTCTGAGATTTCGGGCTTAGATTGGGACGGTACTTATGCATTTTCCCTTTATTTTTCTTTCTAAATGTTGAACCGATCAAATTTATATCATAGATCAACCTTTTTATAACAGTGCACCCATCATTTCAAAATCCCGAATACACCTCTGTGTTTAATAAATAGTTGATTGATTTTTTTGAGAAATATACAATGCATAAGCAATTCTTGTGGCTGCACCCGGGGGCGAAGCTAGAGGGGCAGCTAGCAGAACTTTTATTTCCACTTCCCCTGAAAGTCGAACTATTATTTATGGATATTTTTTTTTTATAGTAGATAATGAAGCTCTTTTCTAAAATCTTGATGTAATTAGTATAGTTGTTGTCATGTGATCACGAGGTCACAAATTCAAGATTTGGATATAATTTCTTGTAGAAATAAAGGTAAGACTACGCACAGTATAAATCCATGTGGTCTGGTCTTTTCCCAAATCTGGCTTGTATAGGAGAAAGCTTAGTGCACAATCCTCCGAATTTTGATATGTTATATTAAATTTTATACCACTATTTTATTCCGTTATTGTTATGAAGTCAAACGATAGAGAAAGTAAAGAAGATCTCTAAAATTATTCCAGAAAATAAATATATGAATATGAAAGTTAAGTACATAGATGAATATGAACTCAATTCAACTTAGAATTACTAAAAAATAAATAAATTAGTATGATATAATTCTAACGCCCAAATTCTTCTGTGCAAATTCAACAAGATTGTTATATTCATTTTCATCAATATATCCATTACCATTAGCATCTGCACCTTTTATGTCATGGCTCCCTTTTAATCTTCTAAACCAACCATCGACATTCGTTCTTATAGCTTCACGTAGTTCTTCTTTGCTTATTCTCCCGTCTTTGTCTGTATCGAATCTCTTTATCCATTTCTTGAATTCTTGCAAACTCATCTCAATTTTACCATCACTCGCGATGTTTCTTCTATAAGTATTCTTCAACGTCATTTTTAATCAAAATACAAGAAATTGATTATTTGAATAAATGTGTTATTGTTGATGAATGTCTTTATTAAGAGAGACGATTTAATTTATAGTGGTAGTAGTATGCTATAGTAGTAATTAAATTAATTAGTGGACATATTAAAATCGAAAGCTAGTGCATGTACGTACATTAATTCGAATAAGAATCAACAAGAATTAATTGTGGTCGCAAAAAAAGTGTAAAAGGGCAGACCAAAAGCCATAATTATGGATTATCTAATTAATTATTGGATGTTACTTAGCTTATATCACACGGGAAAAGTGTGTTGAAAATATAATCTAGTAAATAAGAATATAACTTATCTAACAATTTAAATTATTTATATAATAGTGCTTAGTTGGATGGACACACATATATATATATTGAAAGGTTCCCTGCCTAAGTAATATACAATTAATTAGGTTAAATTTTTTGGCTTTAAAATTAAACGGCAATTGTGAATGGGATCTAAGAATTTGTCATTTAAAGACTAAGCAATTCTACATATACTTCCATTTTGTATGGTTGCTTTAGATTAATTAGTCTATAATTTTTATACATTAGCTAAAAGCAGCGCAAGCCTCCTCTTTAGACATGTATTCGACAACTTGATGATTCTTTGATATCTGCTTTAGAGCGGGAACAATAGTTTTTGGATGGATTAATGATGGGGGAAACTAAAGTAAGTAAGATATAGTTAAGTTAATAAATGTGTGGTCGTTTTATCATCTTAAGCTCCTTAATGAGGTAAACACATATTTTAACACGATATCAGATTGAGAAGACAAAGGTTCTACGATCAAATCTCATTATATATAACCTTTTATAACAAAAAATAAAAAAATCACGTAATTAACTCGTAAAAAGGAATCAAGCTTACACAAATGGAGGAGATTATTAAAAATATAATTAAATAAATAAAAAAATATTTTTCAACTTTTAAACTATCAGAATCTCAGCCCCGTTTTGCTAATACAATACGATTCAGAGATAATCTAGGTAATTTAAAAATAAAAATAAATAAATATATATATATATAGTAGAAGTTTTAATCCCTGCCTACAAATACTTTTAAGAGTCTTCTTTTGATAAGTAAGAGTATCTTGATGAAATTTCTTGGAGTATCGATATACTAAATGACAAATCGAAATAAGTACATGACCATTTAGTTGGTTAAATAAATGGGAAAAGGCATAAATTCCCCCTTCAACTTGTACCGAAAAGTCAGTTACACACTTCAACTATTATGACGACCTATTACACACCTTTACTACTTAAAAGTGAATTTATTTCCACCCTGAAACTGACGTGGCAAAAAAAAAAAAACTGGAGCGTCAGGAAAAATTAAAGTTAAAAAAAGAATTAAAAAAGAATAGAAGAAATTATAAATTTTGATGTGGCGCTGACGTGGCGCTGATGTGGCAATGACGTGGCAGCGAGTGTAATAGAAGAAATTATAAATTTTGACGTGGCGCTGACGTGGTGCTAATGTGGCAATGACGTGGCAGCGAGTGAAATACACTACATGCTGTGAGAGTGGTGTTTCAGTTTTAGGGTGGAAATAAATTCACTTTTAAGTAGTAAAGGTGTGTAATAGGTCGTCATAATAGTTAAAGTGTGTAACTGACTTTTCGGTACAAGTTGAAGGGGGAATTTATGGCTTTTCCCTTAAATAAATAGTTGATTGATTTTTTCGAGAAGTAGACAATGCATAAGCAATTCTTGTGGTTGTAGCCGGGGGTGGAGCTAGTGGGCCAGCCGGAGGAATTCCTTTTATTTCCACTTCTGTCACGACTGAGAACATCGTGATTGGCACTCACACTAATTTTTCGGTGGGAGAACCATTACTACAACCCAAACTAACAAATTTTATGAAAACTAAGGCATGTAAAGATACGGAAGCAAGTATAAATGACAATAAAAATGGCGTCCCAATAAACTCTAAGGTTTTAACAAACAACCAACCAAACTAATGCGGAAGAACAACCCCTAGAACCTGAAAGTCATTGTACCAAAACTCTACTAATGACAAGTCTAAGAACAAGGGGTACAACCCCGAAGCTAAACAAAACACCTTAAACAAATAGTCTAAGTCTAAAAAGGATGGACTTAAACAAGAAAGATCCATGGCAGCTTGAAAGAATTGGCTCACCCTTGAATTCGGTCATGCTCAATAGTCACTTAGCTGAGGTCTATCAATAACCGCTTGAAGATGCCCTGTACTCAACAAAGAACAAGCAAATGCAATATCAGTACATAATCACAATGTATTGGTAGGATCACACGGCTATCTTAATAAGTGAAACACATGCAAGTAACCACAACATTATAAAACAGGCATATACCAAACATATACAATATTAGTCATCTTTTCAGGATCAATGTAGCATTCCACGTTCTTAATAATACACATTGGTTATCAATTTAGAGCAACATACAGTCTTCCAATATCAATCATCATTAGATATAAACGTAATCATCACAAGTAAATACACAACACAATTCAATGGTCCTCTCACGGAACCCAATTCAATGGTTCTCTCATGGAACCCACACCCAAACTGTTAGCATACCGGAACGTGGTACCCGATCCAATGTTTATGCCGAAATGTGGCAACTGATCCAATGTTTATGCCGAAATGTGGCAACCGATCCAATGTTTATGCCGGAACGTGGTAATCGATCCCATATTTATGCTGAAACGTGGCAACCGATCCTAATTAGTGTGTTGGATCGTGACACCTACCCATTCAACAAACCACAATCACAATATATATTCTCACAATCATACAACAAGTGGTGATTCATGGCATACAATTATTCAATTATCCTCATTTACAACAAGTATGATCAATAATGCAACATTTGCATACATACATGCATTATAATGAAGCAATTACAAACATATATCACACCAACATGAAACCACAAACATCACCTACCTCGAATCCAAGCTTGAATCTCCTAAGACACTTGAATCTTCCTTTCCGGATTCTTCCCACTTGTTCGTGGTCTAAAAATATACAATTAACGCAAGGATCAACAATCAAAGGTCTAATTATCCGGATTATAACAAACCCAATAACCCTAGACCAACCCAAGATCCTAATACCCAATTTAGGGCTTTTTCCACCATTAGTTTCAGATCGAAACCCTTCACCAACAATAATTACCCACAAATTTACATTATACGAATCTAAAAATAGATTCGGGAAGTGAAAACCTTACCTTTAGCCTCAAGAATGGTGGGAAACTGTCAAGAAAACCCCTAGGGTCGTTCCTTAGCTCTCAAAGTCGAAAAGTGCAGAATAAAACGTTTTTGAGGTTTTATTTCCGACTTAAGTCACGTTGGACCCGCCACAGCGGTCCTCACCCCGCTACAGCGGCCCAGCCCTGGCGGCAGAAATCCCACCCCAGGCGGCAGAAATCCCACCCCAGCGGCTTGCACGGAACCAGTGAGCTATAGTAATAATTAGAAGACCCTCATTTCACAACACACATTTAATCAACGACGCTCAAAAAATATTGTTCACGCTTAGATTGATTTTGGGAGTTCTACTCACCCGAATTCAATTCCGTAAAGTCGTATAGATTCTTTAACGACTTATCTAGCCACTCATGTAATCAAAATCATAAATAAGTCACCCGATTGTTACCAGATTTCCCTACACCTTAACGACTCTGATTTCATCTAAATCTGGACTAGGTTGGGAAATCCAAAGCTACTACTCAAAAGTTTTCTGACCCCAATTCTTTCCCCATCAGCTTTTCTATAACGACGGGAACAAGTCGTTACAATAGATATCAATTTACCCATCACTCATCCCGAGTGACAACTAGGAGAAAAGGGCTAAAGCAAGAATAAAGTAGTATCATCGTCGAGTAACTGGGGATACTTGTCCCACATACTTTTTATGTCGACTCTGGCTGCTAGAAGCTTAGATTGGATACTTCTGACCTTACCTTGAACATCTTTCACCAAATCAACTCTCAAAGGTTTCACGTCTTCAACCTCAACTAACCAATTGAACACCTACACATCCTCCCATACAATGCCTCAATGAAGTCATCTCAATACTCGAGTGATAATTATTGTTGTATGTAAACTTAACTACAACAAAAGCGATTCCCAACAACCACCAATGTTGATTGTACACACGTCTACACATGTTATCAAGGACCTTGACACAATCATCCGGACAAATCCTTTAGCACTTAAGCATAATAAAATTCCAAGTCAAAACTCGCTATACAAATAGAAGTGAACCTGAATCAACCAACACACACTCATAATACCCAAACAATCATAGTTCTTAACAATATCTCCATCCTACAACATAAATTTCCAAAAGCTTGAGTTACAAAAATTTGGTCTTTATCCATGAGATACTCATTGAAGGATATGTCTAATCATACAAACTCTCTAACAACACTATCGAAATGCTAGACTTAGCAATTACGATTGTAGATTACCCTTAAGAACAATAGAATTGGACCCAATGACCCCTCACATTTATCCACACATAATTGATACATGACCTCGATGACTAGAGGAATATTAAGATTGCCGGACAACCACAATTACGCATGGTAGCTCTTCTATAAATTCTCATAAGCAATGTGGTACATGTAGAATCACTAAAATACTTTAACAACTCCAAGACAACACCAATTATGTCATTCGAAATAACCAAATTTTCCCAATTTTCCCACTCAACCAAGAGAACATTGCAGGATTTGGTACCTCTGATCCACCACTAGGGATCCACCCACAAAAGTGAAAACACACTAGAGCATAGCTAGCGAATCATACTCACAACACTAACAACTATTATAAACACTCCGACCTTTTACCTTATTATAAACAAACACTTTTTAAAAATGAAACCTTTCTTAGGTACTTAACAATCAATAGTAGTAAACTTACGACACTCCCCAGGTGTAAGTCCTTTCAAATGCTCAATACCGGATACAATTGATCATTTCTCACCTTGCCAATTCATATTTTGACAAAATACATCACCACGAATGTAGACTCACAATGAAATATCTGAATTGTAATTTCCACCATATAACATCATCCCTTTCTCTATCAACATTAGCTTATACCTTGAAGATTTTTATGAATTTATGGATCTCTGTTTATCATTAATCGCATCTCCATCGATCTTACCATATATTTCGCTAAAATTTCAATCACACTCATCGCTAGACTCTAAAACAAAACCAGGTACTTGTCATCAAACTCAAGCTAATGTCCGCACCCTCCTTTCTCAAGTTTTTTTCGATTAGTTTTTGACCAACCAGATGGATCTGTGACACTATTGCCATAGCCACAGCAAAATGAATGAAATCACGCGTCTTTGAACCCAATTATCTACCGCTCTGAAGATACCTCTTTAGCCTTAAGAATTCAATAAAATATTCTTGCTCTCGCCTCTTTCTAAAGTCTGTACTACATTCTACTATATTTTCCTTCATTATAACTCTAGCTCTTTAACATTCTATTCGAGTGGTGTCCTACCATCTTTTATAACTTTCCATACAACCACGTTACTCACCAAATATTAGAAAATCACAACCTTAGGTATCCGCAAGTTGTAATTACTATACAAACTTCGCTTGACCAACAATCTTATAATATAGTTGCATCCCATCACAATCCATCACGACTCTTATTACCATTACGCTCCGTCATCCTTGACTATCATTACGAAGTCAACCTTTTCATCAATACGACACCTCAAACTCAGGTATACTCATTAAATTCAGAGGACTAACCCAATTTATATGCACTTTCTTACTAAAATACTTTAATTTCCTTTACCCAAGTATACTAATTGAGACCTTCCTTATCCATAAGCTTGTCATTCCGATATCAATCCACTTTTATAGATTAAGATAAATTCACCAGTCCTCATACTACCCTCATTCTTCTTAACAAACAAGATGGATGAACCCTTTATCAAGAAGCTCTTGGATTTGAGCCTTAAGCTCTCTTAATTCTGCTGGAGCCATACGATACGGAGGGATGGAAATGGGGCAAGTGTCAATTTCCAAGTCAATGTAGAATTTTATTTCTCTATATAGAGGCATATCAGGCAAATCTGCAGATAACACTTCCTTAAATTCAGACACCACAGGAACAGACTCAATAGAGGGAGACTTAACCTCAACCTCCCAAACATGAGCCAAATAAGCTAAACAACCCTGCCCTACCAGTTTCCTAGCCCAAATGGAGGATATGATCTTAGCTAGCTTAGGCTTGTACACCCCTTCCCACTCTAATCTTTCCCTACTGGGGATCTCTAGAGTTACCGACTTAGTATTACAATTAAGTCTGGTATAATAGGGGACAACCAAGTCATGCCTAAGATTACATCAAGTCAGTCATATCCAGCATAACCAAATTAACTCAAATCTGAAAATCCATAAACACAACAGGATAACACGATACACATGGGTGACTATGACTGACTCTCCAACTGGGGTAGAAACATAGATGGGGGCATCAAGTATATCACAAACCACATCAAATCTCAAGGCAATTGAACTAACACATACAAATAAGTAGAACCTGGATCAAATAAAATAATAGTCATCCGGGCACAGACAAGAGTAACACTTGTGACCATTGCATCACACACCTCAAACTCGGTCTTGCCCGAAAATGCATATAACTGAGCCCTATCGTCTTGACGGGCAACCTCACCTCCTGGCTGCACTACTCATTTACCTGCATTACCATTTCCCCGACCTCCACGACCTCGCTGATTTCCTCTTCATATGCCCAGGTTCTCCACAACTTTTTTTAACACACTTTATAACTTATATTCAATTGCTGAACACTGAATTAAATCGCAGTGGTTAGTTCGGGCACGATTCGGGGTCCATAATTATGACTAGGGGAAAACAGGGGAGACAGGGCTGAGATTTTGTCTCGCCCTGTCCCACTCTGGCAGGAGAAATCCCGCACTGGCAGTCTCACCTTGGCGAGGAAATCCCGCCCCAACGGCCATAACGAAAACAGAATCCTTGCCAATAATTTTTCTAGGTTTCTTTTCTTTCTTAATTTCCCCCAAAGGTTCCCAGCTATAACACATGCATTTTTAGAGTACTCAATCTTCTTAGCAAAGATAATCGTTGCCTACCCCGAGTCAACCAAATGATACACGCTCCAAATTCCTTTACATCATTTCAACACTGCCACACACATATCCCCAAGATACACCCAGACTCTTACACGGTTATTAGTTGGTCGCAACTCAAGTCCATATTTCTCGCTTACGAACCACATCGTAATTTATCTAGACCCTTGCACGTAATCTCATGATGACTTTCTTTTCACAACAAGTTTCACGACACTCAAGCAGTTACAACTTATAGCTAAGCCCAAATTCTTTAATTAGTTCGTTCCATAGATGACCGTTACTGATCATCTATGTCTTATACAACCTCTAAGGCCAGATACTAATTGGAACCTTCTCAATTCCAATTAACTTGTTAGTGTTCGTAAGTTCGGTACTGGTTGAACCGGATAGGAACCGGTTCTTACCGGATCGGAACCGATTCTTACCGAACCGGATCAACCAGATAAAAATTCGGGTTTCGTTTCGATACCGATTCCGGTACCTATAAGACCGGTTCCTTACCGGTTCAACTAGTACCAGACTTACCGGTATGGGAACCGGACCGTACAAAAAAAAATCGATCCAATTGCCAGCCTTACATGGGACCCACACCCAAACTGTTAGCATATCGGAACGTGGTACCCGATCCAATGTTTTTGCCAGAATGTGGCAACCAATCCCATATTTATGCCAGAACGTGGCAATCGATTCAATGTTTATATCGGAACGTGGAAACCGATCCTATATTTATGCCGAAACGTGGCAACCGATCCCAATTAGTGTGTCGGATCTTGACACCCGCCCATTCAACAAACCACAGTCACAATCATAATGTAAATTCTCACAATCATACAACAAGAGGTGATTCATGACATATAATTATTCAATTATCCTCATTTACAACAAGTGTGATCAATAGTGCAACATTCGCATACATACATGCATTATAATAAAGCAATTAGAAACATATATCACACTAACATGAAATCACAACCATCACCTACCTCGAATCCAAGCTTGAATCTCCTAAGACACTTGAATCTTCCTTTTCGGATTCTTCCCGCTTGTTCGTGGTCTAAAAATATACAATTAACGCAAGGATCAACAATCAAAGGTATAATTATCCAGATTATAACAAACCCAATATACCTAGACCAACCCAAGATCCTAATACCCAATTTAGGGCTTTTTCCATCATTAGTTTCAGATCGAAACCCTTCCCCAACAATAATTACCCACAAATTACATTATACGGATCTAAAAATAGATCCGAGAAGTGAAAACCTTACCTTTAGCCTCAAGAATGGTGGAAAATTGTCAAGAAAATCCCTAGGGTCGTTCCTTAGCTCTCAAAGTCGAAAAGTGCAGAATTAAATATTTTTGGGGTTTTATTTCTGACTTAAGTCGTATCGGACCCGCCACATCGATCCTCACCCTACTACAACGGCCCAGCCCTGGTGGCAGAAATCCCACCCCAGCGGCTTGCATGGAACTGGTGAGCTATTTTAATAATTTCAAAACCTCCATTTCACAACACACCTTTAACCAACGACACTTAGAAAACACCGTTCACGCTAAGATCAATTCTGGGAGTTCTACTTACCTGAATTCAATTACGTAAAGTTGTATAGATTCTTTAACGACTTATCTAACCACTCATGTAATCAAAATCATAAATAAGTCACCCGATTGTTACTAGATTTTCCTACACCTTAACGACTCTGATTTCATCCAAATTTGGACTAGGTTGGAAAATCCAAAGTTACTACTTAAAAGTTTTCTGACCCTAATTCTTTCCCCATCAGCTTTTCTATAACGACGGGAACAGGTCGTTACAACTTCCCTTCAAAAGTCACACTATTATTTATAGATTATTTTTTTATGGTAGATAATGAAGCTCTTTTTTGAAATCTTGATGTAATTAGTAAAGTTGTTGTCATGTGATCAGGAGGTCACAGATTCAAGCTCTGGAAATGATTTCATGTAGAATTATAAGGTAAGACTGCGTACAATAGATCCTTACGATCTGATCTTTTCCTGAATCTGGTCATATATAGGAGAAGCTTAGTGCACAATACTCAGAATTTTGATATGTTATATTAAATTGTATACCACTATTTTATTCTGCGGAAAAGGGCCTAAAATACCTTTGAAGTATTGGAAATGGTACACAATTACCCCCCATCCACCAATTAGCCCCCAAATACCCTTCCCATCCACCTTTGGGTCCAAATTTACCCCCTTCATTAACAGAGTACAATTTAAAATAATTAAATAATATTTTTAATTACGTGGCACTCAACCATTGGTTGTAATTTAATTATTTAGTATAATTTTAAACCCACCCATTTTAACTTAACCCGCCCCAAATAGTTGTTAAACCCGCCCGCCCGACCTAACCCAAGACAAATGAAACCATCTAATTAAAACAACCAACCCTAAAACCCAAATAAACACTTCATTTCTGCCAATTCATTTCACGATCTACAGAGGGTTTAGTAGCTTCCATCCTGATAACTACACTCATCCGTGAAGATCTCAGATTGCAAGGGTATTTTCATTCACAATCTCAACTTCAACTCAAGTAAGAACTTTTGTGCACTTCAGAATTTCAGTTAGGGTTTAGGTTTTTATTGATTTTACTTGTTTTGAGAATCGATTTCTATTAATGTTAATGTTCCATGTTTTCTATGCTTTTTTGACAATTATTATGGTGATACAACAATTTGTTTTGTGTTGTCTATTTATGTTAGTGTTCTTTGTTACTATATTGATTTCGAGTAGGATTTTTATATTGTTGTCTCAAGTTTGTTATTTTCTGTCTTTATTCGTTGTCTCTCTCTTTATTTTATAATTTTTTTCGATTTGTGTATTTGTTAGTTTGATTTGCCTTTAATGTTGTTAGGTATGAAATATTTTATTGAATGGTTCATTTTTTGGATTCTAGGTATTATATTATATGTTATTGCGTATGTAAAGTTTTACATTGAAGAATGTGGTCCCTATTCCTTTACTCTTGGTAGATTCCTCTATTATTTTTTTAATGTTTTGTTGTTGTCTAATAGCCCTTTTCTCTTTCTTTTTTGTCTATAATGTCCTTTTCTTGAAGAATGGTCTACTAGGTGGACCTATTATTCTATCATGGGGGTGGGTGGATACTGACACCTACTGTTATTTACATTAAAAAATTGACTCATGTTTGGAAGGAGTATGATCCAGATTTATTGTCATATATAGACATATGTGAAGAGTTTCATGAAAAGTTAGGTTTTAGTAAGGTCCAACAACTTCTACTCAAAGGACCTTCTTGAAGGTATTATTTGATTGAGGGGGATTCTGGCATAAGAACAATACAAACAGCACTGTCTGTTAGGTCTGGTGTACTTGAACTGTTTGTTGTAGATGAGAGGGATGATGTTGTTCCAGTTATTGACATCAACCACAATAATGAACCTTACCTAGTCACAATACATGCTGCTACTGAAGGTGAAACAAGTGAGGAAGAAAATGATGAAAATGAAACCATCTAAATAAAACAACCAACCCTAAAACCCAAATAAACACTTCATTTCTTCCAATTCATTTCACGATCTACCGAGGGTTTAGAACTTCAATGTTCTTCTTCTTCAATTTGTTATAAATGTCAACTTCTTCTTCGATTTCTTCCCCTGAAGAACTTCAATCTCGTACATGTAAGTGCGGATTTATGGCAAGATATTTTACTGCTACAACTCTTGAAAATGGTGGACACCGATTCTACCGATGTCGTCATCTTGGGCCAAATTCTTGTGGTTATTGGAATTGGATTGATGACAAACTTCCACGTCATGTGTCAACCATGATTCATAATCAAAAAGTTGAATTGGATTCAATTCGGAAAGAAAGAAATCATTTGAAGAAGATTGCGGAGGATATGGGTGGCATTGAAGATTCTTATTTGAAGGATATGACTGCCGATGAAATTTCCGAGTTGAATGATATGAATGGAAATGAAATTTCTGATTTGACGAAAGTTTCTGCCTTGAAGGGAAAAATGTCAAATTTGGAGTTGACGAATAAAATTGAGAGTTCAAATCTGAAGAAAGTATCTAGCTTGGATGATAAAGTTTCGAAGTTAGAGTTGAAAGTTCATCAATTGATAAGTTTGCTTGCATATATGAATATGAAAGTTAAGTACATAGATGAATATGAACTCAATTCAACTTAGAATTACTAAAAAATAAATAAATTAGTATGATATAATTCTAACGCCCAAATTCTTATGTGCAAATTCAACAAGATTGTTAAATTCATTTTCATCAATATATCCATTACCATTAGCATCTGCACCTTTTATGCCACGCCTCCCTTTTAATCTACTCAACCAACCTCCGCCATTCGTTCTTACAGCTTCACGTAGTTCTTCTTTACTTATTTTCCCGTCTTTGTCTGTATCGAATCTCTTTATCCATTTCTTGAATTCTTGCAAACTCATCTCAATTTTACCATCACTCGCGATGTTTCTTCTATATGTACTCTTCAACGCCATTTTTAATTGAATGACAAAAAATTGATTATTTGAATAAATGTGTTATTGTTGATGAATGTCTTTAAGAGTGACGATTTAATTTATAGTGATAGTAGTATGCTATGGTAGTAATTAAATTAATTAGTGGACATATTAAAATCGAAAGCTAGTGCATGTACGTACATTAATTCGAATAAGAATCAACAAAAAATAATTATGGTCGCAAAAAGTGTACGTAAAGCCATAATTAGGGATTATCTAAATTATTATTGTACATATATACTTCCATTATGTAAAAGATATGCGTAATATCCTTTGCATGGTTGCTTTAGTTTAATTGTACAATAATAGATGCTCGTATTCTCTTTAGACGTGTACTTGATAACCTTATGATTCTTCGATCTTCATGTTTTGGAAGGGTATCAGAGTCTCACATCGACTTTTTATGGATGCGAAGGTGATCTTAAACAATTATCTTACGTTATGAGTGTTATTAACTAAAACAATTATCGTTATTATTAAGCCAATACAAATGAGCTGTTTTTATCAAATTAAACTTTTAAATGAAATAATTATGTCCGCGTGTATAATTACATAATATCAAAGCAAGCAGATGTCCTAACATATGTTCGAGTCTTGTCACCAATTTTTATCATAAATAATTTTTAAGTGCTTACCTTATGTCACACATTTCAATTATTACCGGTTCCTGTGCTGGATGGATTATTCCCTGCCTAAAAGTACTCTTTTTAGGTTAAAATTTACAATTAATTAAATTAATTAAATCTTTTGGATTCAAAATTAAACGGCAATTGTGAATCGAATCTAAGAAATTGTCTGTAAAAGACTAAACAATTGTAAATATACTTCCATTATTATCTAATTGATATAATATATCCTTTAATTTGCATGGTTGCTTTAGTTTAATTTATCAAGAATAATTATTTATAAATACAAAGTTACAACTATAATAAGCGGCCAATAATACAATATCTATAAAAGCAGTGTCACCCTCTTCTCTATGCATGTACTCGACAACCTGGTGGTTCTTTAATTCATATCCACAATAAAAGAATTAGTGAGACTAGCTCCCTATTTCTGCTTTTGAATTGAACGAACTATTTCTTTTGAATTGATTAATAAAAAGAGGGAACTAAAGTAAGTAATATATAATTAAGTTAATAAATACATGATAATTTTATCATTTTAAGTTTTTTAATGAGATAAATACATAGTTTAACATGATATTAAATCGAAAAGACAAAGGCTTTAGAATCAAATCTCTTCAGAACCTTCTATATTTTTTCATAGAAAAAATCCAAAAAAACAAATAAAGGAGATTATCAAAAATATAATAAAATAAATAATTTTTTTCTGTAACAACATAAACTTTTAAACTAAATGAATATATAGTGGAAGTCTCCATCCATGCCTACAAGTACTTTTAAGAGTCTTGTTTTGATAAGTATAAGTGTTTAAGATGAAGTTCTTCGAGTTTCTCAATAGAAAAAACAATTATTAATTTCTTGATGAAATGTTTTATATTTGTACAAATATTTATGATTTATTTAAACAATAAACTTTGAAATCTTTTTACTTTTTAAAGAAATTATATATTAAATCAAAGTATATCACATAAATTGAGCCAAAATTATATATTAAATCAAAGTATATCACATAAATTGAGATGAGACTAATCTTTTCGAGAAGTGTACAATGCATGCACGTAATCTATTGTGGTCAAAACGTGTAAACTGAGAAGAAATCACTTTTTTATTCAAAAAAATAGTTGTTTTGAACCTTATCTAATAAGAATTTTTGTGTTTAATTATATATCGAGAAATAACCAGTTTATATATATATATATATATGCACACTCCAATAATTTAATAGAGATACTAATATATACAAGTATATATTGTACTATGCTTTTGTATGATAGCTTTACTTTTACGATATATAATTGTTTATACAACTATATACGAGTTCTTTCATTTAATCTTGACGTAATTGGTAAACAATGTTATCATGTGAGCAGGAGGTCATATATTCGAGCTATATTTAAATAGTCTATTACACAAATACATGATAAGGCATGGTTACAATAGACCCCTGTAGACTGTAGTCAAAAGCAAAGTTAGAATTTTAGTTTTATGATTTTGAATTTTATACTAATGATTAAGTGATAATAAGTTGATTCTAAATTTAATATTTATACCTATATATTTAATAAATTTATTAACACAAATACATTATTTAAACACAGGATTCGGCTAAACGAATTTGCATGCAGACTACTATCTCCACCATTGCTTGCGGCTCAACCTTCCCTCAATTCTATGCATAATGGGAGCTTAATTAATCCACTAGACGTGAAACCCCTTCATAGTTCATAGGATACTTTTAGTATTTTATACTCCTTCAATTCTAATTTATATGACAGTGTTTTAAAATTAAATTATTTTAAATAAATGGAGTATGACGAACTTTTTAGATAGATCATAAAAAAAGTGTAACACATAAATAATTGATTTAATATAGGAAAATTGTATATAATAGCAAATTATTAATTCAAATTAAATGTTATAAACATAGTTTGATTTAATTGTACCCTATAGCAAACTATTGCTATTTTCGCCTCTCTTCCCGGTGGAATCTCGCTCGCCACTCTCGTTTGGATGGCAGTCTCACTCGCCTCTCTCGCTTTTATACAAACACAAATGTATAAAATGCGTTTGTGTTTGTATAAAGCGAGAAAAAATTGTATATAGACATATATTTTTGTTCCCCTCTCTCCCCTCTCCCAGATCTCTCTCACCACTCTCCAGATCTCGCTCACCACTCTCACTTGCCTCTCTCACTTTATACAAACACAAATGTATACATTGAGTTTGTGTTTGTATAAAGCGAGAGAAAATTGTATATACAAATATAAATGCATATATTTTCATCCTATACACTTATGATTATACAAATACAATCTTCCCCTGCCCAGTTTTCTTTTGTCTTTCTCTTTTTCTCGCTTTATACAAACACAGATTATACAATTGATCTTTTGTATATGTATACCGAAACAGATTATACAACTGCTTTCTTTTGTATATGTATAGCGAAATATACAACTGCTTTCTTTGTATATGTATAGCGAATTATACAACTGCTTTCTTTGTATATGTATAGCGAAATATACATATTTATGCTTGCTATGGAGCACAACTATGCAAACTATAGCTATAACATACAAATATGATTTTTATGTTTACTATATATGAAAGTTTCTCTTCAATATATCCAACCACATGATACAACACTACTAGTACTGTATAATTTCCTTGTTAGGCTTTATATTATCACCACACATACAACATAGTATATAGTAAACAAGATTTTATAAGGGAAAATTGTATGAAATAGCAAACTATTAATTCAAATTAAATGTTATAGCCATAGTTTATTTTATTTGTAATTCGCAGCAAACATCTCTTTTTTTGCCATTTGATTCGGTCTACAATTAGCCATTTTCGGTATACAATTAGTCATTTTATACATTTCGGTATAAAATGTGTTTGTGAGAGAAAAGTGTATATATAAATACAAATACATATATTTTCGTCCTATACACTTATAATTATACAAATACAAATCTTATTATACAGATTACAATGTATAAATTAATTTATACAAAACTGAACAATTTGTATAAAATTGGATGTATCAGCGAATTATACAAATCAAAAGCTCCATCGCAAACATAAAATTTGCTATGGAGCGCAATTATGCAAACTATAGCTATAACATACAAATATGATTTTTATGTTTGCTATATGTGAAAGAAAATTCTTAAATAACTCTAACACCTAAGTTCTTTTGAGCAAATTCTACAAGATTTTTGAATTCCTTCTCATCAATAAATCCATCACCATTAGAATCTGCAACTCTCATGCCATGGCTTCCCTTTATCTTGCTCAACCAACCACCGCCATTCGTTCTTACAGCTTCACGTAGTTCTTCTTTGCTTATTTTTCCATCTTTGTTTGTATCGAATTTCTTTATCCATTTCTTGAATTCTTGTAAACTCATTTCAAGTTTTCCATCACTTGAAATGTTTCTTCTATAAGTATTCTTCAATGCCATAATTTCTTGTTATTATTACTTATAACAAGTTGAATATGCCTTGTTTAATATTGGAATAAATAATGTACTATTTTGCTTTGGATATGAATGAAATGATTTGATGAGGTACTCTTATTTATACTAGTATGATAATTTATGATAATGTTGAAATTTTCTTGGAAAGTTCTAAGAACATTTTGTGAATATAGAATCGTTTGATTGGAAGTTGGAAGCAAGAATCTGCCGTTGTTATTAGACTAAGAAATTTATTTGTTTATAGGACAAAGATCGTTTAGGCACGAAGTTTCAGAAAAAGACTTATGTCACGTATGTATACCAAACGTATGTTAATATTTATGGTCTCAAATATGTCAGGTAATGAATTTTTATAACTAGTATTATAACATCCTATTAAAAGATAAAATCAAAGTTTAAAAAGGATTTTTTTTTTTTTAAAAAAAAACGTATAGTTTAAAATAAGTCTGTGTGTGACAATAACTTATGTTAGTTAAAGATAAAATAAAAAGGTATAGTTAAATTATTATATAGACTAAATTAAAAGTATGACATAAAAATTAATACGAAAAAAATACTATATAGTACGGGGTATATATTATCCTCTGAGTGGTACTTGCTTTATTTTGCATGAATTGTTAATATACACAAACTCTGAATCTGGACAGGATAGCTATAGGACCTAAATATATATCAATGATTAACAATGTTGTTTGAATATATATCTTAACTAGGAACGAACTAGTGTGGATGTTATCGATTTGATTAAATTCAATAATTTTAGTTTAAATTTTATATTTGTCTTAAAAAATTGTTAAATATATATGAATTATTTATTAAAAGTCACATAACGTAAAAAAAATGCAAAATTTTAAATTTTGATTCCGCTTCTCATTATTCTTAGGTCATCTCATAGCATCCACTTGTCAATGTTCTCTTCTGGATTAAGGAACTGCATTCAAACCGACTTCCTTTATTAGGTATCACAAAAGAAGGAATATTTTTTTATTTTTTGTCTAAAATGAAGGCTGATAACTTGATTTTATGAATTATTCTCTCCAAATATACGTATTTATTGGTTAAGAGTAATTTTAATTGGGATGAGTTTACACGTACGTATGTTCTTTGTCAAGAAAATTATATTCTAAAGTTAATAAATGAATCAAATGTCTTAGTTAAACCGCAGACGTTTTTGACCAATATAACGACTAAATTATGGAAAAAAGATCTCCTCGATTACTATTGTATCCAATATTTTTTAATGGTGTAGTAGATGAAGGCCACGTGTATTAATAAATATGAGAGGTCAAGATTATTTTTCTTGTTATTTTTTAAAAAAAAAAAATATTCTTACACTAAATAATATTAAATTTAAAATATTTATATGTATAATACTCCTTTGATTTTATTTATATTTTAGTTAATATTTTAAAATTATTCTAAAAAATAACCATAAACAAAAATTATGAAATTTTTGAACTAGAAATTTGTTTCATTGTTCATAACTTCACATAAGAATACAAGAATTAAATCTAGCCATTCATATTCATTTGTACACATGACATATCCATTATAATATCATTGAGAAGTAATAGACGAAATAGTAATGGAGGGGATCCTTTCTTCTAAATTATACTCTTGAAAGTTCCTTTTCTTTTCACCCCACCCCAATAGGAGGATTAATAGTATTTCACATATCCTTCGGCGTATAACTAACTCGAACACTTTTTTTGTTTTGATAAATAAGATATTATATTAATAACTAATATGTATCATTACAAGGTAGAGGCAGATCCACTTGCCTGTTGTTATAGTTCAGGGGAGGGGCATTACTAGTATTATTACAATTATACAACATAGATACTAGCCATTTTAGTCTAACAAAACGAGTTTATGCCTTGTCTAGTTCGACTTTCTTCGGAACAAACAAGGGCGGAACTTCCCAAAAAGTGAAGAGTTGACCAAAACAAGCTATTATTTGATTCAATTCATCAAAGTAATATGAAATTTTACAATTTTACAAAAGTAGTATAAACGTTGTTGGTAGTAACGTATTATGCTTTATTTCATTTAAAAAAAATAAACGGACCAAAAATAGTTGGGAGACGGTGTTAAAGAAGATTTACGTTACTAGCAGTAACGTTTTAGGCTTAAAACGTTACCATCAGTAACGAGTCTTTGCAAATCTGCTGCTTTCGAATCTTTGTACCAAATTTCGTTATTATGAAGCATTTTTTAATGATAAAACGTTACTCCTAGTAACGATTCTGTCGAATCAAATCACGTCTCCCAACTGAGAATCTTTGTACGAAATCTGACGTTAAAGTCGTTACTATAAGTCACGTTTTAGGTATAAAACGTTACTCTGAGTAACGATTCTATCGAATCATGTATTAACGGGACAACTTACTCATAGATCACAAGATATATGGGAAGGAAATGTTAATATGATTCTTAATACGAGGAGAGAAGATGGAAATTTTTGGAAGCTCATAGAGATGATTCGATAGAATCGTTACTCATAGTAACGTTTTACACCTAAAACATGACTCATAGTAACGACTTTAACGTCAGATTTCGTACAAAGATTCTCAGTTGGGAGACATGATTTGATTCGACAGAATAGTTACTAGGAGTAACGTTTTATCATTAAAACGTGCTTCGTAATAACGAAATTTGGTACAAAGATTCAAAAGTGGCAGATTTGCAGAGACTCGTTACTGATGGTAACGTTTTAAGCCTAAAACGTTACTGCTAGTAACGTAAATCTTCTTTAACGCCGTCTCCCAACTATTTTTGGTCCGTTTATTTTTTAAAAATGAAATAAAGCCTAATACGTTACTATCAACAACGTTTATACTACTTTTGTAAAATTTTAAAGTTTCATATTACTTTGGTGAATTGAATCAAATAATAGCTTGTTTTGGTCAACTCTTCCCAAAAAGTAGTAGAGTTAGCTGACTGCATATTGGCACACTCCTTTGCATGACTAGCTCAAACACTTAACTTATATTAATTGTTGATGAAAATGTGATCAATCACTTGAGCAAATCTCACTTATACTCTCAAAAGTTCTATTATTACGCCAAAAGTAATATTGTCAGAGATAATCATCGATGGTTTCATCATGGAAAATGAGCGGATTGGATCAAATATGGATGGACTGAAAATGAATCAACATAAAATAGGTAATAATTCGACCCGTTCATATTCATATGATGAGTAAATTAAAAGTGAATGTGTGGCAAAATGAGTTGATACTTATCATATTTTCATAAGTAAATGATACTCTATTTTAGAATTTGATATTCGAGTAGAATCAAATCTCAAATAGGAAATAAGGTTTGTGGTAGAGGTTACGATCCATGTAGGGTCTGAATTCTAAGTCTTGGATCGAGAGTCAGATCCTATATCGAGATCAATTCTTGGGTCAAGTCCTATACTAGAGGTTGATATCAATCATATTCTTAAACCATAAATTTTACTCATTTAAAAAATTATCTCTCAACTTATTAAAATATAGGCTCATTTTGCGAACAATATTTTTTACTATTAGATTTTTTATTATTAAATTCATCCTACTTTAAAAATCATGAATTCACACCTAACAATATCATTACAGTTAAGTTGATTTTTACTAGGGAAGTACAATTTTTGCTTCTTGTCAAGAAAATAGAAGTTCTTACATTCTTATTCAACTTCTTTAATATATCGATCTTATAAAGTACTAACAATTATTGAAAAGCAAATTATAAATTTAGGCTTTGAATTAATGATCTTTATTCTTCAACATGAATAAAAAATTAAACACTAATAATCCTCCAACTATATATTTTCACTTATTCATTCCATAAATAAGATCTTTTAGTTATATAGGTAATAAAGTCTATGTTTAACCAAAATAAATTAATTAATTAAAGTCTACAATTGTGTACCACCATAGATAAAATCAACTTTTTTTTCTTTTGATTATGCTTTTTTACGTTAATAAATGTTAAAAAGTAATCAAGGAATTATTAACGGAGCACTTGCCGTGGTACACATATAATTAACACGGCTGAACGGGTGTTGGAGCATGAAATCGGCAGACACCAACAAGAGTGGATTCATTGATGAAAATGAATTCAATAATCTTGTAGGGCTTGCGGAGAAACATTTACGTGTGAAAATAGTGTAATACGCGATTTAACTTATATATAATGACAGTGTAATAAATTATGATGTTACAACATGTAATTTATCTTTTTTTTTTGGTTATTAGTGTCATGTTTTATAGATGGTTATTTTAATTTTAGTTTAATTAATTAATATTTCCTCTATCTCAATTTATATGAGTTAGTTTGACTTGACACAAATTAAGTTTAAAAAGAAAGACACTTTTGAAACTTGTAGTCTAAAATAAGTTATTGATATTTGTGTGGTTAGAAATCATTTCATTAAGGGTAAAAGATTATTAAGAATAATTTTAAAATGTTTACTCAAATATAAACAAAATTAAAGGAGTATTAATAAATATAAATATTTTGAATTTAATATTATTTAGCGTAAGTATAATTTTTTGAAGAGATAACAAGAAAAATAATCTTGATCTTCATCCATTATATTATTGAGAAGTAATGGACAAAATAGTAATGGAGGGGAGCTTTTCCTGACATTCTATTTTGGGAAAATGCATAAATTTCCTTCTGAACTTGTCACGAAAAGTCAGTTACACATTTATACTATTGGGACGACCTATTACACACTTGAATTACTTAAAAATGAATTTATTTCAACCCTGACGCACATACAACCAGTCACATGATGAGAAAGTGTTTCACACTCGCGCCACGTCATCACAATGTCACTACCGCATCAATAATTACGTCAGATTTTTTTTTAAAAAAAAAATCCACGTCACCCAATTTCTTCTTCTTCTTCTTCCTTATACACCATCAAACCCACCATTAAATCACTACCATTGTTGCTATTATCATCATATTCACTTCTCCACCACCATAGATTTCACCACCCATAATCAAATTCACCATCGAAATTTTTCCACAACCATTGACATCATAAAAATCGATAACAAACATCATTAATTTAACTAAATTCACCATCGGAACCATATCACTATCATTGAAATTCATCACAATCATAACCATAAATTCACCATCCTCATCAAAATTACGAGTTTCATTGTCATTATCGAAATGAAAAGTCATACCACCACTAATTTTTTCACCCATCTCCAAACCCACCACAAAAAAATTATCACAATATACAAATTTCATTCAAGCTCAAAGAGGAGAATTGTGAAAAGTTGCAATATTTATTTGTAAAGATTTTAGTCATGACAATTGAAAAACTAGTGCTCGGTTACTATTACTGATTTTGAAGAAAATCTAGTGAGGATTTTTCTGAGATAGAAGAAAGATCTATGAACATACATTAAAAAATTGAATTTTGTGCAAAAACCCAGAAATTTTTTACACAAAGAAAAGCTAGATCTGAAAATTTTCTTATTTCAAATGCTCACAATCAACAAAAAAAACACAAAAATAAATTGAATAATCCGTTCTTGACTTGAACCAACCACCGCCATTCGTTCTTACAGCTTCATGTAGTTCTTCTTTGCTTATCTTTCCGTCTTTGTTTGTATCGAATTTCTTTATCCATTTCTTGAATTCTTGTAAATTCATTTCAAGCTTTCCATCACTTGAAATGTTTCTTCTCTAAGTATTCTTCAATGCCATAATTTCTTGTTATTATTAGTAACAACAAGTTGAATATGACTTGTTTAATATTGGAATAAATAATGTACTATTTTTCTTTGGATATGAATGAAATATTTTGATGAGGTACTCTTATTTATACTAGTATGATAATTTATAATCATGTTGAAATTTTCTTGAAAAGTTCTAAGAACATTTTATGAATATAGAATCGTTTGATTGAAAGTTGAAACAAGAATCTGCCGTTGTTATTAGACTAAGAAATTTGTTTCGATCGCGACTCGACATGAAATGAAGTTTAAGAAATATGATATTCGTGATCTTAAATATGTCAACTAATTTCAATAACTATAACAACATGCTATATTAAAGATAATTATCAAAGCTTAAGAAAAGAAAGAATTCTTTTAAAAACTTGTAGATTAAAATAAGTCATAAAAATGTGTGTGACCGGCTATATATTATTTAGTTAAAGATAAATAAGAAACTTAAATTAAATTATAGATTTTAAAAAACGTATGACATAAAAATTAATTAAGTCCTTTGAGTGGTACTTGCTTTACTTTTGCATGAATTGTTAATATACACAAACTCTGAATCTGGACAGGATAACTATACGACCATGCACTGATTCGATTAAATTCAATAATTTAAATTTAAATTTTATATTTATCTTAAAAAATTATTAAATATGTACAAATTATTTATTAGAAGTCAGTAACATAAAAAAACCGAAATATTGACGTAAATTTTAAATTTTGATTCCTCTTCTAATTATTCTTAGGTCATCTCATAGTCTCCACTTGTCAATGTTCTCTTCTGGATTAAGAGAAGTGCATTCAAACCGACTTCTTTTTTAGGTATCACCAAAGAAGGAATATTTTTTTATTTTTTTGTCTAAAATGAAGGCTGATAACTTGATTTTATTAATTATTCTCTCCAAATATACGTATTTATTGGTTAAGAGTAATTTTAATTAGCATGAGTTTACACGTACGTCTGGCCTTTGACAAGAAAACTTAATGAATCAAATGTCTTAATTAGACAGCAGAAGTTTTTGACCAATATAACCAACTAAATATGAGAGGTTAAGATTATTTTTCTCGTTATTTCTTCAAAAAAATTGTATATATTAATACTCTTTTAATTTTATTTATATACATTTTAAAATTATCCTAAAAATAAACACAAACAAAAATTATGAAATTTGTAAACTCAGAAATTTATTTGATTGTTCAGACCTTCACATAAAAATACAAAAATTAAATCTAGCCTCTCATATTCATGTGTACACATGGCATGCATATATCTTTTATTTATTTTTTTATGACAAGGGAAACGCGCGGCCGCTACCCTTTAGGTGCGCACAGGGTAAAACTCCCGCTCCTATGCAATAGCTCGCAAACCACATAGGAAAGGTAACCCGCACTAGGCAAGCCCGGTGTGACGAGCTCAACCCAGGAGGCAAACCCCTTGCTTTCGCTGGCAAGGAGTTCGAACTTGAGACCTCCAACATGGAAGTCCCAAGCCCAAACCACTGGGCCACCCCGAAGGGTTCATGCATATATATCTATTATACCATTTAGAAGTAATTGACGAAATAGTAAGGGATGAGATCCTTTCCCCTAAGTTATAGTACTCTTGAAAATTCTTTTTTTTTCATCCCACCCCAATAGGAGGATTAATAGTATTTCAGTTATCCTTAGGTGTGACTAGCTCGAACACTTAAGTTATATATCTGCTGATGAAGATAGGTGATCGATCAGTTGGGCAAGTCTCACTTATCCTCTCAAAAGTTTTATTATTATGTCAAAAGCAAATAATATCGTCAAAGATAAATCTTGTATTTAAGCTCTATCATCTATGGTTTCAACTGGTCATGGCAAATGACTAGATTGGATCAAATATGGATGGATTGAAAATAGATCAACATAAAATAGGTAATAATTCGATCCACTCATATTCATATGAGTAAATTAAAAGTGGGATGCTGATATACCGTGAACTTACGATACTTTTAATTTTGATGCATTAAACTTAAAGTTTTGCATGAGTCGTAGGAATTTTGGTAATAGAGTGTTTTGCTCGAATCTTGCAGGAAATAGGTTTTGGATCAGTTGGTTTTAGAAGTCACTACAAGAAACGGGATTTATTGTGGCAATATTTAGCGGCAATCCTATTTGTTTCTACAAAAGTTATATATACAGTGGCGACAAATGAATGCGTCGCAATAGATAAAAATTTAGTGGCGAGTTATGTTAATTTGCCGCTAATAGGCGTTGCTAATTCTCAATTATTTGTTCCCACTACTACCAAAATTTTGGCTCCATATTCTTCAGTGGCAACTTCTAATTTGTCGCATCTAAATAAAGTTTGTGGCGACATGACCGCTCCTAATAAATCAATTTAATTGAACATAAAAAGTTAAAAGAAAACAAAAGAAAATGTCTGATAAAAAGTATACACACGTCTTCTCAAATTTTAGCTTGATTTCTCTCCCTTCGCTCAACTTTTCTTAGAGATTCTTCAAATTTTCACTCTCAAATCTGTTAAATCGCTTCTCATTTCAGAAAATGTGAACTATATTTAGGTAAGTGCTCAAATTTCTTTCAGATGGTATTTTTTTTTCTTAATCTTACCTCTATTTCTTTAACCCATTCATAAATCTTAGAAGTTTGAAGTGTTTTGAAGTTTTAAGGCAAAAGGTTCTCGAAAATCTACATAAATCATAAGTTGCTCGAAGGTTTTAAGAAGTTCGAAGTTTGATAATCACTGCAAGATTTTGATGTTTTCGAAGTTTTGAAGTTGTTCAAAGGCTTGTAAGGTACCACTCATGTTAACCCTCTATTTATTTTTCATATTTTGTCGATTCTCAATCTTCACTGTTGTTTTTGAGCTATCTATTTCTCTGGGTTTATTGAAGATTTCTTTCTAAAATTCTAGATCTGTAGATGTTGTTAAGTAATTGTATGTTCATATTGATGTAGAAAATTGTACATAAATTGTTGTTTTGAAAGAAAATTGTAGTTCAAGTGTGTTGTTAATCTTTCAATAGAACTTAATTTGTGTATATGTATGGTAATTTGTTTGAAACCTTCTAAAAAGTTTTAAGAGTTTGTAATCTTTTCTCAGACTTAGAAGCTTGTAGGTGATTTGGTTTACTGAAGTTCTTGAAGTGTTATTATTTTAGTTGAACTATAATATTTTCGTTAATTGGAGTTCTTGTTGGTTAATAAATGGCTCTACCATAAAGACAACCATCGTACATCCTCGTGTTTGGACAACCCAGTAGGTTGGTGGGCATCTATACTTGTGTTGAGCTTTTGATCTTACTGGATTAAATTAACTAAAGTGAAATATAGCTACAGATGACTTAAGAGTATGAGTCCATGGCCGGCTAAATCTGCTTGTATGTAACTTTAGTAAATGCCTTGAAATGAAGTTCTAATGGTTTTGTTAGCTCCGTCACGTTGAGTTTGGTGTAGAATTACCTTTGGTTTGGGTCTCAAGGCTTTCAGATTCATTTTAAGATATCTTCTTACTTATGGTTAAAATGGAGCCTTGGGTGTGAGACCAACTTTTGTCGAGACGACCTCCGTTGAAAGTTTTCTCAGTTACATTAAGTCCAGAATTTTGTTTCTAATTGGGTAGCATATTCGGTTTACATTGGTGGGACCCCGAATTATTTCTGGAGGTCCGATTGAAACTTGGGATTTGAATCACAAGAGCTGGTGCAACACCTGCTGGTGCAGCTGCTCTTGCGGAACCAAGGCTCGATCGTACGAAACATGATCTCGCAATTTTCTTTATTGTAATCTTTTACTTTATTTATCCAGATTTCTCTGTCCAAGCATGATCTCTCAATTTTCTTTTCTAGTGTTTTTTTCTCTTACGCTAAATTATGACATATCACTATTACCGAAAATATAATTCTTGTACGCAATTCATGATTTTTTATAGATATATTTCACGGAAACTAAGCTCTTTTTAATATAAATTGGTACTTTGAATTGTTGCTTATTCTTTTGGATCTTTCTTTTTGTACAGTAAAGAGTCAAACAGATTGCCAGATGGGTCCTCAAGTGATCTTTCCCTTTTGTTCTTGTTAATTTTGTAAAGTTTATCATTACGAAAAATTGAATTAATTAATTAATTAATTGCTTTTTTTTTGGAAGTAGAAATGGATAAAAGTTGGTTGAATATTAGGAATAGAGTTGATCAAAGGTCTGAGATGGAGTGGAAGGTTTTCTTAATTGGGCATTTAGTAAACCCGAGGTGAACACTATGATTCGATGTCATTGTAAAGAGTGTATGAACACAGTGCTCAAGCTAAAAAATGATGTAAGAGGAGACTTATTAAAAAAGGGCTTCTGGGATTCTTATAAAGTGTGGGACTTGCATGGAGAAATGTTAGCTAGAGTTGAAAATTCTAATGTCACACGTAGAGATGAAGTAGATGATGATAGCAATGAAGATGATGAAATAATTACTAAAATGATTCACATTGCTTGTGGATATGCAAATGTGGAGAATAATACGAATTCATCAGAGGGTAATGAAGAGCCAAATATGATGCAACAAAGTTCTACAAATCGTTAAAAGACGCTGAGACAGAACTTTATCCTGGTTGCACAAAAGTCTCAAAGTTGTCTTTTCTTGTTAAATTACTTCACTTGAAGTGTCTTAATCATTGGAGCAACAAATCGATGGATGAGTTATTAAGCTTCTTTAAAGAAGTTCTTCCTGAGGGGTCATTTGTGCCTAGCTCTTTCTATGAAGCAAAGAAAGTTCTTCGTGACCTAGGCTTGGGGTATACCAAAATAGATGCATGTCAGAATGATTGTATATTATATTGGCGCGATTATGCCAATGCCCAAATCATGTCTTAAGTGTAGTAAGTCTAGATGGAAGTCACACGAACACAAAGGCAAAAAAGTAGCTCATAAGGTATTGCGACATTTTCTTATCAAACCAAGGCTTCAAAGATTTTACATGGAAAAAGAAACATCAAAGAAAATGAGGTGGCACAAGGAAGAAAATATTGATGATGGTGTCATGCGACATCTGTCTGACTCAATATAATGGAAATCTTTCAATGAGCGTCATCCTACTTTTTCAGATGAATTAAGAAATGTCCGATTAGGTTTAGCAAGCGACAGATTCCAACCTTATGGTAATATGAGTACAAATCATAGCATTTGGCCTATCATTCTGGTTACATATAATTTGCCACCATGGGATTGCATGAAAAGTTCATATTTCATGATGACACTTCTTATTCCAGGCCCTAAGTTTCCTGGCAATGATATTGATGTATACCTACAACCAATTATTGAAGGGTTGAAAGAATTATGGGATGGGTGGAGACTTATGATGCACACTCAAAATCTAATTTTCTTATGTGGCTCTTTTGTGGACGATTAATGACTTTCCTGCATATGGGGACCTTTCTGGATGGTCAACCAAAGGAAAGCTTGCATGCCCTTGTTGCCATAAAGACACACAATCGATTTCCTTACGTAATGAGTGTGTTATATGGATCATCGTCGTTTCCTTCCCACAAATCATCCATGGCATATAAATAGGGTATTATTTGATGGGAAAGTGGAAATGGGTGTCACACCTATCCCTTTAACAGGTGATGAAACACTTATACCATTACAAAATTTGGAAAGTGTGAGTTTTGGTAAAGGAAAAAAGAGAAAGCGTAATGTTTCTACCAATGCTTATAACTAGAGGAAGAAAAGTATCTTTTTTCAATTGCCTTACTGGAAGAGTCTTAGGTTAAGATATAACCTTGATGTGATGCACATAGAAAGAAATGTGTTTGACAACATTTTATCAATGGTGATGAGTATTGTTGGAAAGACAAAAGATACATTGAAAAGTAGATATGATTTGGTGGACTTGGTATTAGGCAAGGGTTGCATCCAATTGAAGATGGGGATAATATTTTGTTACCGGTAGCATGCTATGCATTGTCCCCTCATGAGAAGTTCAAGCTATATGATTTCTTAGCTAATTTGAAGGTTCTGAATGCCTTTTCATCAAATATTTCAAGGTTTGTTAATGCACTTGAGAAAAAGATACATGGATTGAAGTCTCATGATCAACATGTTCTATTGCAATACATTTTACTAGTTGCTATACGTGGTTTATTGCCTAAGGAAGTGTGTGAACCAATTATAGCCTTAGGCAAACTTTTCTAGAATCTATACTCTAAGTGATTGACAATTGAAGATCTTGATGTCATGATTCATTTGTCGATACACTTGGCCAGAGAGGCAAAACTTGGTGGACCAGTTCAACATCGATCCATGTACTCTATTGAGAGGTAACATATCATTCTATAATTTCAATAACAATATGTTTAAAATGTCATATTTTATACTTATATTAACTAGAAATCTATTTATAGGTATTTGCGAACACATAAATCATATATTCGCAACCCTGCTCATCAAGAAGGTGCAATTGCTGGAAGTGATGTGGTAAATGAAAGCATTATATTTTTCTCACACTATTTTAAGAGTATCTCAACTAAGTTCAATAAACCAACAAGAAATGATGATGGATTTGAATCAAATAGTGAGATGTTTATCTTTAAAAAAAGTGGGCAAACAAAAGGGTCTTCTGATGGAAAGAAACTACCCCATGATGAATTCAACCAAGCAGTTATGTATATTCTTCAAAATTGTGAAGAGGTTTCACCATTCATAGAGTAAGTCTCTTATTAATTAAGATTTAATTTCACATTAAGATAATTTAATTAACCTTAACTAACATAAAATGTAGGGAATACATGAGAGAGATTGAAATACAAGGTTAAACGAGACCTCATGGGATGCTGAATAATGATTTTATTGATTGGTTTCGTGCACATGTAAGAATCTACGAACAACACTTAACGATTAGTGTTGACATCTAAGTATGAACAAGTCTTATTTTTTGGTAGATATTTATACTAGCTTCATAAGGACGCGCAACTGATGATAATAAGCTTAGTTGTAGATCCAGAACAATTGGTGCATCGATATTCAATATTTATGGTGAATGAATTTAGGTTCCAAACAAACTAACTTGTGAGAAAAACACGAAACAGTGGATTTCTTGTGAGAGGAGATGATTCAGACTCTAATAAGGAGTATAATGGTGTATTAGAGGACATTTACGAGTTGCGCTACATGGGAAATAGAAAAGTTCATCTATTCAAGTGTCACTGGTGGGATATGGCTCGCCTGGGAAGAGGATATAAGATTGACAAATATGATTTTACAAGTGTGAATACTCATTGTGCCTTAAATACAAATGAGCCATTTGTGTTGACCAGTGTTGCCAGTAAAACATACTATTGGTGGCGACTTATATAGGTATTCGCGGCGACTAATGTTGTCTTTAAAACATACTATTAGTGGCGACTTTTATGTGTATTCGCGGCGACTAGTGTTGTCACTAATACGTACTATTACTGGCGACTTTTATAGCTTTTCGCGGCGACTAATGTTGTCACTAAAACATACTATTAGTGGCTACTATTATACTTTTCGCGGCGACGACTGTTGTCACTAATACTAATTATTAGTGGCGACTTTTATCTGCATTTGCGGCGACTAATGTTGTCACTAACACGTTCTATTAGTGGCGACTTTTATAATTTTTCGCGGCAACTGATGTTGTCACTAAAACATACTATTAGTGGCGTCTTTTATAGCTTTTCGTGGCGACTAGTAATGCCACTAAAACGTACTATTTCGCGGTGACTAATGTTGCCACTAAAACATACTATTAGTGGCAACTTATATAGGTATTCGCGGCGACTAATGTTGCCACTAAAACATACTATTAATGGCGACTTATATAGGTAATCGTTGTGACTAATGTTCTCACTAAATTTTAAATTGCTTAAATTTCTCAATTTTTCATGTGAATTAGCCCGTAAAAAACTTTATGAGGACTTCCGTAGTTAGTTGGGAAACTTTCACCTATACTCGCAATATTTTTTTAACGCCTATTTCCACATTTACAAGCCTTTCTTTAAGAATCGTCCAAATTCCTAGATTTTTTGTGTATATTAGCCCATTGATCTGGCACCTAGAGCATCCAAAAAAAATTCTGAGGACTTTCGTGTTGAGTTCGGAAATTTTCACGTATACTAACTACATTTTTTTAACGTTCATTTCTGTAATTGCAAGCTCTTGTAAAATCATCTCCAACCCAACACCAAATTTTACACCAAATCGTAAATTTAGTATAAAATTTGGTGTTTTGAGCTCTAACCCACATCAATTTTCACATCAAATTTGGTGTGTGAGTAGTGTTACACCAAATTTGGTATAACACTATTCATCACACCAATTCACTTTTTGAATGTTTTAATATTATTTCATTATACAAACTTTTAATTAAACATTATAAATTGTATGTTTTAATTAAATCTCTTGTATATTTAATTATTATTTTTGTAATATTTTTATAATATTAATTTTAGATATAAAATTTAGCTTTTTTATAAATTATTTTTTCTATATATGACTTTTTATTAAATTAAATTTATGTTAATTCTACTATAAATTATAATTGGATATAACTACAATTAACCTTCACAAAAATTAAAAATGCAAACATTGCTTATTTTGAACTACGTAATGCATTAATAGAGCATTTATGGGAGCACCATATTAATCTTGAAAGTTGAATATTTATGTAAAATTAAAAATAATTTTTTCAATTATGTAATGTTTATTTAATTGTATTTCATTAATGATTTCACTTTTATTTGTATTATCCATTATTATGTATAATGTATAATATTTTCTAGCAAATTATATTATTTAAGAAACACCTAAATTCTCCGATTTTTGTGTGTATAATGCTCATGGATCTAGAACACAGAGCACCCAAATTCTTTTTCTCAAAAACATTATAAAGACATTTGTAATGAGTTGGGTAACCTTCACGTATACTCACACCATTTTTTAATGCTCATTTCTGCATTTATAAGTCATTTTTTAAGAATCACCCAAACTCCTCGATTTTTCGTGTGTTATTAGCCCATGGATCTAGATTCCGGAGCACCCAAAAATTTTCCCCATAAAACTTTATAAGGATCTTCGTAATGAGTTGGTGAACCTTCACGTATACTCACACCATTTTTTTAACGCTCATTACTGTATTTACAAGCCATTTCTTAAAAATCGCCAAAATTTCTTGATTTTTCGTGTGTTTTAATCCATGCATCTGGTGCCCGGAGCAACCAAACAAATTTTCTCAAAAACCTTTAGTAGGACCTCCGTAATAAGTTGGGGAACCTTCACGTATACTCACACCATTTTTTAACGCCTATTTCCGCATTTATAAGTTTTTTTAAGAATAGCCCAAATTCCATGGATCTGGTGCCAGGAACACCCAAAAATTTTTTCTCAAAAAACTTTATGAGGACCTCAGTAATGAGTTGGGGAACCTTCACGTATACTCACATAATTTTTTAACACTTATTTTTGCATTTACAAGCCCCTTTTCAAGAATCGCCCAAATTCTCATATTTTTTGGCGCAAATTACAGAAAGAGAAAATGGTCTAGGGGGGG